>CAUYRH010084956.1:0-23790 GCA_963574655.1 Perodicticus potto
GGAGCTGGAACATATTCTTCTTAGCAAAGTATCTCAAGAATGGAAGAAAAAGTATCCAATGTACTCAGCCCTAATATGAAGCTAATTTATAGCTTTCATATGAAGGCTAAAACCCAATTATAGCACAAGAATATGTGGAAAAGGGTAAGGGAGGGGAAAGGGAAGGATGGGTTGAGGGAGGGCAATTGGTGGGATCACACCTATGGTGCATCTTAAAAGGGTACAGGTGAAATTTATTAAATGCAGAATACAAATGTCTACATTAGTGATTAAGAAAATGTCATGAAGGCTGTGTTACACAGTTGTATGAAAATATTTCAGATTGCATATGAAATCAGAACATTGTGCCCCATGATTGCACTAATGTACACAATTATGATTTAATAAAAATTAAAAAAATTAATACTCATTCATGATTTGAAAAACTTAAAACCTGTCAGCATACAAGAAATAGAGACTTCCTCAACATGATAAAGAATCTCTACAAAAGGACATCAGCTAACGTCAGATTTGATGGAGAGAATCCAGAAGTCTCCCTCTTGAGACTTGGAACAGGCAAGGATGCCTCCTTTCATCACTGAATTTCAACTTCATGCTGGAATTTCCAGCTAATGTGATAAGAAAAGGACATAAAGGAAATCATATTGGGAAAGAATAAGTAAATCTGTCTTTATTCGCAGATGTTAAGATTGTCTATGAAGAAAATGTGAAAGAATCAACCAAAAACAAACAGAAAAGAATCCTGAAACTTATAAGCAATTATAAAAATGTCACTGGATATAAAGTAAATTACTTTCAAGAAGCCAGCAAAGAACAAGCGAAATGCAAAATTAAAAACACAAAACCAATTGCATTATAACCCCTGAAAATGAAATATTTAGGCATAAATATAACAAAATATATACACTGTATTAGGAATCCTAAAACATTTTGATAAAGAAGGGGAAGTACATCAATGGGGAGATATTCACTATTTTCAGAATGTCAGTTCTTTCCAACTTGATTTATAGATTCAATCCAGATCAAAATCCCAGTAAATTATTTTGTAGATGCCCACAAACTGACACTAAAGTTTATAAGGAGAGAGGCAAAACACTCAAGGTAGTTAACACAATATTGGAGGAGAAAAATAACATTGGAGAGCTAATATTACTTGTCTTCAAGATTTACTGTAAAGCTACAGTAATCAAGACAGTGTGATATTGGGGAAAAGCATAGACAAATAGATCAATGTAACAGAATAGAGAGTCCCAAAATACATCTACATTGTCAACTGATGTTTGACAAAGAAAGAAAGGCAATGGGATAAAATTTGCTGGAATAATTGGGCTTCCACATGCTAAAAATGGATCAAGACACAGATTTTACACTCTCCACAAAAATTAACTTAAAATGTATCAAAGATCTGAGTGTAAAATGCAAAATGAACCAAGAAACCCAACAGGACTTGGGTTTACCAATGACATTTTAGATTTAACACTGAAGGAATGACCTATGAAAGAAAAGGGTAAACTGGAGTTTATTCAAATTTTATGATTGTCTATGTAGAAAATGTGTATTGTGAAACATACTGTTAAGAGAATAAAAGGACAAACCACATTCTGGAAGAATAACTGCAAAAGATCTATCTGGTGAATATTAGTATCAAAAATAGACAAAGAATTCTTCAAACTCAAGAATAAGAAAAAAAATTAAAAATGGGCCAAAGATCTTTGAAAATCCTCACCCAAAAGGAGGATGACAAGCATCTGAAAAGATGTTCAACTTCGTATATCATTACTAATTATCAGGAGAATGCAAACTAAAGCAACAATGAGACACCACTATGCAACAGTTAGAATGGCAAAAATTTGGAACACTGGAAGCATCAAATACTTAGAAACTCTCATATATTGCTAGTGGGGATAACAACGTGGTATAACAACTTACGAAGACAGTTGGGTGGTTTCTAACAAAACTGAACATAGTCTTGCAATATAATCCAGAATTTATTCTTCTTGGTATTTACCTAAAGGAGTAACACGTGTGTCCACACAAACGCTTGAATGGGGATGTTTATAGCAGCTTTATTCATAATTGCCAAAACTTGGAAGCAACCAAGATGTCTTTCAATAGATGAACAAATAAACTATGGTACATCCAGGCAATGAATTATATTCATCCCTAAAAGGAAAGGGGGACAACCTGGAGGGGGATGAAGGATACAAACTTAACTGTAGGGTACAATGAACACTGTTTCAGAAAGGAGAACGCTAAAGGTCCTGACTTCAGCTTTAAATGAGCTTTCTATAAACAAGCCCCTTATCAAATGCATTGTTTATAAATATTTTCTCCAAAAGATGAAATGCATGAAGTCCAATTCAATAAAAAGCAATCCAATTCTCCATCTCTTTCACATTATACTTGCCAGTAGAAACATTGTGACTTTAAAATCAAATCCATTCTTCCAATTCTCCTCGTAAAAAGACGAGGCATGTTGTAACAAGTATTTTTCATAAATTATTCATCTTAAAAATAAAAAATATACCTAAATCTGTTACAATTAGTATCTAAAGGATATCTTTGCTAAATTATTATAATGCATAGTACTTCTAATATGCTGCCCCAGCACTTATGACAAATATTCCAAGAAATCAAATACATGTAAATGAAACAGCTAGATAGAAATCTATTTTTGTCTTCACAGCTGTGTAATATCGAATCCAACCTCATCATTTTCTTGCCTGAATATTTCAGCACATAACTGGGCTTATTTCTCAAAACTGACCTTTATCTTGTTAGAAAACAAAACCAAAGGAATCTCTTGGATCTTTCCTTTATTTATAGAAAAGCTCAATCTTTCTGATTCTCCATCAATTCCCTCAATGTACTGGGAAAACTAGGGTTTTTTAAATTTGTTTTCCATTTTTACAACAAAGACAAATTGCAACATCATCTGACATCCTTTTTATTATTCACTTTCCTGAATCATAATATGTATAAGCTTATAAACCTTGAGACAACTTGAAGGTTTCATTTTGAAGAGTCGGTCCAGGAAACAGTATTTGGCCATTTTCACAGGCAGTGGAGAGTGTCAACTTTGCTGTCCCAGCAGGCGATTCTGTGCGATCCAGTGCTATCACAGCACCGTCTTCTCCAAGACATGCTGCAGCCTAGGAAGTAGGTCTAAGGGATGGAGGACCAAGGCAGCTGATTTATAACTCCCCTCTCTGGCCAGGTATGGATAAGTGATGACCCAATGGTGTGGATGCCAGAGTGGAGGGTATCTCTGCCAGCTTACAAGAAAGAGGAAACCTAAGAATCCTTGTGGTTATGTGGGAGCATGGAGCTGACTGCAGCTCAGCACAACCCCCGCTTCCTCAAACAAGTCTTCCCTGACCCCCTATCTTCAATCATTCAGCCCACCCAAACCCAGCTCTCTCCCTACTTCTTGCCTTGCAATATTTCCTTTGTGACATCTGTCCCCATCTTTATCAAACTTGCCACATTGATCTTTCTGCCAGATTACCTGTCTCCTCCTCCTCTTCAGCTCCGTGAGGTCAGGATCATCTCTGTCTCACTCACCCTCATATCCCCACTACTTAAAGGAGGGTCTGACACTTGGCACATACGCAGCAAAGATTGGTTAAATGTATATATTCTGGAACTAATGTGATGGTTGAATAAGTGTTCAGCGAGTGGTAATAGATGATATACCTAATAATATTACTTTACCTTTTTCCCAGAGGTCTTAGCCCTGGTATGACATACAAGAACCCATTTGGGGGGAATGGTTCCTATTTACCTGCAGCGTCCCTGCAGGAATGGGCGGCTCTGGCTCACACTTGAGGACTTAGGATTATGCCCTCTCAACTAAGCTCCGTCTTGGAATTGAGCCACCTGAACGGCTTTTCCTGAGATCAGCCTGTGTGTGCCAGAAGCACCTGGGGGCTTTGGCCTCCTGCATCCTGTAGTCTCAGGACACAGACAGTCCCACAACCCTCATGACCCCCTTGCCCTGAAGCTGACAACTGCCTTTACCAAGGTTCCCTTAGACCAGCTCCATCATTCCTTCCCCTAGAGAGCAGGTGCCCACGTCCCTGCAGAGGGCCTGTGCAGACCACTCATGTGCATCCATCGCCTGACGCTGATGAGAGCTGCACCCTCTAACCAGCTATCCCATGATGCTCTCTGTGCTCAGGGGCGTTAATTTCAAAGCCAGGAATGCTGCCAGCTTCCTTATTTAAAAACAAACAACCTCCCCCCCCCCTCAAAACAGATCCAAGCTGTTGGCTTTGGGCATCATTTTTCATTTTGAGTCCTAAGAAACGGAAACAGTGACCAGCCTATGTCCTGACTGGACTGAACTGTCGGGATTTGGAAACACGGAATATCCATGGAACGAGCAGATGTTATTCTCCCGTGGTGGAATGACCCTGCCAAGGCATTCTTGTTCCCACTCACGTCAACTCGCACTGCTGTAAAGGAGCCTGCCTTCTTTCTCAAGCTGCCCGTCCTCACTCCTGCGTCTCCCTGTCTGGCTCCGTATCAGGACATGCAAGCCGGCAGGAAAGCCTGTGCAGTCTGTCTCTCTGGCTGGCCGGGAGTTTGAATCATGGACCTCTAGCCGCACGGGGGAGTCCTCCCCTGACCACCCTACCACCCACGCGGGTCCCTGGCCCTGCCTGCTCGGCATATCCATGCAGCTGCTTATGAGGCTGCCCTGATCTCCAGGGAACACCCTGTATGTGGTGAACCTTGTCGTTCCCATGTCTGTGTCTGTGTGAGTGTTAGGGGAGGGGTATAACTAACATCGCCGTCTTAATTCCAGGAAAGTGACAGGTCTCTCACTCTCAGTCTGGTCAAAGGGCTATTATTTCTGTATTGAAAAGGGAGACTGGATAATGTTAGGGAGTTGTTAAAATCTCAGGAGAATCAAAGTGAGACTCTGTTCTTGACCTAATTCGAAAAGGTTGAAAGAAAATTAAAATTTTCTCTTTACACGATTCAGTTTTATTTTGCTCAGAGATCATGCACTAGGTAAACTTATTATACCCTCTGGGACAAGACTCCTGTACCCAGGGGAAGCCTCAGCACTACCCTACAGGAACTGTACCCACCTCACCTGGTGCCATGGTCCTCCTCAACCTACAGAGCCCCTCTGAGCCCACCAGACCTGCTCGTACCTGACTCTAGGCTCTCGTGACACCCAGGACTCGCCCACGGAGCACCTGCTGCAGCTGTGATCACGTGACCCAGTGTGCCCTTGGCTGCCCAGCTCAGCCTTCCCTGGGGGATGCAGGGAGCAGGCCCTGTGTTCCTCCTGCTCTCCACAGCATCCCATGGGCCAGCCTGGGACTGGAGTCTAAGAGGTGCTCAGTCTACATTTGTTAAATGTTGGTGAGCGAATTACTGCTCTGAGTTACGACATGAAATATTTCATTTCCTAAAGGGTATTCACTGCAGAAATCTATCCTTAGTCCACAAAGAGCTATGCAAATTAGAAAATGGTGCCTCTTCTTCCTCTCACAACGCTGTCATAATACACCAATTTGGGTACAGTGAGACAGTATCTTGCCATCTTTTGTGCAGATGTCCTACTAAATCCCCAAATCTCTGATGTATAAGATGTGAATGACACTGTCATAAACACTCCTGTGGGTAGTACACACCCTACACACCCTTGCTTGGCAGTCCCAAGTGTGTTCAGATATGCCGAGGCTGTGAGGGAGCAGAGTCTGATCGTGTGCATTGAGGCTGGATTGCCCTGTGCCCCTCTCCTGACTCCATGCGTGAGTGCCCACCAGTCCAGAGGCAATACCTGACTGTCTCTATCTATTGGTATGTTTGAGGTGCTAAAGCCAGAAAATGAAATTTCAAATGAAATTATGCAATGAAGCGACCACATCATCAGGATAAACCATCGCCCCCAAAGCAGACACAACATATCTTACAGAGAAGCTCAGAAAAGGGAGGGGCCCCTCCTGGTGAGGGTAGGGCCCAGATGACCTTTGATTTTCTTTCAATGGGATTGTATCATATGATGACTCCCTTAGGATCTGGAACACTACTTCGTCTAGCTCACAGCTCCAAATCATTCTGCCACCTTGAAGCAGTTGGAAAATAGAGCAAGACTGAGGCAACTCCACTCTCACCCTGCCTGAGCATCAGACCACAGGGCACCTGCTCTCTGTCTCTGCAGAGAAAACATCCAGTCACTCAGGGTGACTGCTGAACCTCCAGGGACCCAGTAAACTACATTAGTTCAGAGACACAGACACTCACACTCACACACACATACACACTCACGGGCTGACTTTCTTCATCTGCATTTCACCAGGACTTCAGAACCAGCTACAAATACCTACATGTCATCATCTAATGTTGTGGTCATTATTTATTTTCTCATTTTTACCTGCAGAGAATATGCACAGGTTATTTTATCAGATGAAGTTTTAAATGAGCTTGACTATTAATATATAATTCAGAGTGACAGAGGCTATTACTGCAAGAAACTGAAAAGAAAATTAGAACGTTACCTCTTTCTCTATCCAAGGGATGTGGGGGCCCACAGAGGAAAAGAAGGAATCATTTGTCCTCTTGACAGAGACAGCTTTTCTATCATTTCAGGACATAAATCTTATGGTCACAATCTGAACTGTGGCTTTCCATTAAAATAAGTCATACATAGACATGCAAGATTTGATTGTGATTTTTAATATGAATTTTAGAAAAAGTATTTCTACCATGCCATAAGCAACATTGTTACTAAGTTTTTATACATAATACATTCTTGAATTTTATAAATGCCTTCAATGACATTATTTGTGAAATATTAAATCACTCAGATCATAAATAGTTATAATGCAGTACTGCAGACTGGGAGTTTAAAAGGAACCAATAATAAAAACAGTAGAACATTTCTAGGTTGACTACCCAGGAAACTGTAACAAACAGAGGTGTTTACCACAGGGGACTAAGCCTACTGCATTGGTAAGTACATGTGGTGCATGTCTGATCTATGAAAATTAGGTCAATTAGGAGGTGGCCAGTGGAGGGAGGTGGTCACCTAGGGAGTCTCAGCTGCATTTTATTTAGTTAATATCTTGGCAGGCCATACAATCTCTGTTGCACCTGTTCAACTCTGCTGGTGTAGCTCAAAAGCATCCCTAGTCAATAGAAGAGCAAATAGGCATGGCTGTGGTTCATTAAACTTTATTTATAGGAACAGACAGTGGGGCCATACTTGACCTATGAGGCTTAGCTTGCTGACCCCAGCAATATATGACTGTCTCTACACCCTGCCCAAATCAAGTCTGCTGTGAGATTTCTGGTCTCAATCAGTTGTAGCTCTGTTCTTTCTGTTTTTCAAAGCAGAATACCTTGGTGTCATCTCTGCTTTCTCATTCTCTCCAACATCCTATGATATTATCAGCAAATGTTCTCCAATCTCCCTGTATGTGTCAAGAATCTACATCTCACCAAGTCTGCTTCACTTATCAAACCACCAGCAGCCTCAATTACTGCGGGGCACTCCCACGTAGCCCTTTCTTGTTACATTTCAGCCTTTGTCGGCCGTGGCCATCAGAGCAACTCCATTAAAATATATGCCAGACATTGTTCTCTGAAGACCCCACCCTATAAAAAGACAAAGACTTCCCAGAACTAGAGTCTACAGTATGTTCTATAACACCTAACTTAGTCTCTCCCTCTCTGAGACTCCCTGGCCTTATTTCCTCGATTTCCTCTTGGCCTCACTGTTCTTCTTACTGTTTAATGCATCAGACACATTCCTGCCCCAGGACCTAGGCACCCATAAGCCCTTGCCCTGGAAGGCTCATTCTCCAGTTATTTGCAGGGCTCTTTTAATCATTTCTTGGGATTTTTTACATTCTCAGAGCAACTCTCCAGAAAACCATATATTCCTATGTCAAAATACTATTTCTTTCTTCCTTGCTTTATTTTTTTCTTAGCAATTTCTCTACCTATAAGACTCCATGCTTAATTCATATGGACAAGAAGAGCTCAAATTTGCTTTTGAGGTGGCAACTACTTGCATGTTTTTCCATCTTTCATTTGTAAGAAAGGAGGGCCAAATGAAATCACTTCCTTCCAATGATACAATAAATAAGCACCTTCATGAAGTTCTCCCCAACTCAGATGACACTTTCTGAAAAGGTGGGTAGTTTTAGAGACTTCAGCATGCAGCCTCGCTGAGGAGTGTTAGTCTCAATTAATAACAGAGATTAAACTGAAAGATGCTCGGCAGCTGTTCCAACATGTTTTTGTTATCACAGTAAAATACTTTACTCCCACACGTTATCTCCATAGTGATCAACGATACGTAACAACAGTTATCAAAGTCTGTTTTACGGTGTGACATTTACATATGTAGTTGATATTAAATGTTTCATTTTTGGAAACTTCTTTTGGGCTAATCATTCCTGTTGTCTAATGGGAAGTTTATAGGAAATCTTGAGTAACAGTCATTTTAACTAATCATTAATGCTTTATTTCTAATTAACGATGCAATCCAGAGAACACTAATTGGGACTGGTAGAGAAACTAGAAGTCTAGGGGAATTAAAGAGAAAGGGGAAGGTACAGAAAGGGTGAGCCATCACATCCTATTATAAATTCTATTCCAGGCCTTGTTCAGTGCTAAAATAAATAGGCGTGGAGAGGCAGGAAAAATCCAGGGGAAGAAAGCAGCAAAAATCGATGCATATTTCACACTTTGAGTCTAAGCAGGTGAACTGCCAACTAGAACAAAGTAAAAAAACAAAGTCAACAATCCACAAAAACATAACATAGAGTTGCTACATTTTGTTGCCTTCAAAGCTCAATTTTTCTTTTCTTTTCTTTTTTTTTTTTTTGTAGAGACAGAGTCTTACTTTGTCGCCCTCGGTAGAGTGCTGTGGCGTCACACAGCTCACAGCAACCTCCAACTCCTGGGCTTAGGCGATTCTCTTGCCTCAGCCTCCCGAGTAGCTGGGACTACAGGCACCCACCACAACATCCGGCTAAAAAGCTCAATTTTCAATCAAAAAGTAGGAAACATTAAAAAAAACCCAGAAAGGTATGATCCATAATCCAGAAAAACAAAGTGTCAAAAAAAGGCTGATTAATTTCAGGTGCTAAAATTAACAGATATGGATTCACAGAAGGCATGACATGCAAAGAATTAAAGAAAAAATATATTCAAAGAAATAAAGAAAAATGTTATTGATGAGAGAAGACAATTATAACAGAGGAATGGATAGTATAAAAAAATAGAAATTTTAGGTTTAAAAAACATAATAACCACAATGAAAAATTTCACTAGATTGACTAGTGTATACACTAAGAACTATAAATGCTGACAACACAAAACGGATATTTAATAAACTCATTAGTTATAAGAAACATCAGAAAATGCAAATTATCCCTAAATTTATCTGTAGAATTAATACTATTCATATTAAAATCTTGGTAGAAATTTTTATAGATATAGCAATTTATCTTAAAATGTGTAAAGAAAAGCTATGAAATCACCATAGTTAAAACAACTTGAAAAAGAAAAATGAAATTAGAAGAACCATAGTATCTGATGTGGAATCTCTCTATATGGCTACAAAGGATTGCTTACCCTGGACATTGTTGTATTTGGGACTAGAGAACTACCTATTGTCAAGGGCTCTTTTGCACACTATAATTTTTTCTACTTAATCTTTATTTATGTTTTAAGCCTTTATTAACAACATCACAGACCTCTACCCACTAGATGCCGGTAGCAATATTCTCTACAAATTCACATCAATTAAAAATGTCTACAGATATCACCGTCACCAATGAGAACAAGAGTAATAAAGACATAATAATACTAGCAGAGATGGACATGTAGGTCAATGGAGTGGAACTGCAACACCAGAAAGATAACCACGCAAATGCAGGCAGACTAATATTTTTATATAGGTGCAAAGGCAATTTGCTGGAGAAAAGATAGTCTTTCAACAAACGGTCTTGAATAAGTAAATATCCACAGGCAAAAATATGCAAGTAGAATGAAATAAAACCCTCAACCAGAAAATTTAAGTCTTGTACCTTGGATGAAATCTACCTCAAATGGGATCACAGACGTATCAATAAAATGGAAAACTATCAAGATATTTGAAGAAAATTTTTGTGGCCTTGAACTATAGGAAGGATTCTAATTCTTTGCTATAATGCCAAATTCATAATTCCTAAAAGAAAAACTTGGTAAATTAGGCTTTGTAAAAATTAAAACCCTTTGCTCTGCAAAATAAATTGTAAAGAATAAACTATAGACTGGAATAATGTATTTGCAAATTGCACATCCAACTAAGGCCTCATATTAGCATATTTAAGCAACTTATAAGCACAATATAAAGCAATCAAACCATATGATTAAAAAAATAGGCAAAAGACTTGATAATTTGACAAAGTAAGCATTCACAGAGCATGTAAGCAAATGAAAAGATGTTCAACATCATTAGCCATTAAGGAAATGCTAATTAAAACCTCACTGATATACCCCTATGTACCTATTGGAATTGCATATTGCATAGCACTAAGTGCTTATGGCAACATGGAGCAACTGGATCTCAAATATTGCTAGTGGAAATGCAAAGTGGTACAGCTATTCTGGAACAGTGAACAATTTCTTATGCAGTTAAACAGACATTGATCATATGGCCTATTAATTTAGCCCATAGCAGTTAAAAAAATGTATGCCCACTAAAGAGTGTATACCAATGTTCATAGCAAACCTATTTACAATAGGCAAAAACTCCAAACAGATTAAATGTCTTTCAGTGGGTGAATGTTGAACAAACTGTGTGATATCCATGAAATGGAATGTTTTTGATAAACCCAACAACTTGGATGATCTCAATGACCATTATGTTGAGTGGGGGAAAATTTCAAAATATTACTCCCCATGTGTTTTCATTGCTCGAACATTCTCAAAATGACAAATATAATGTGAAGAACAGACAAGTGTTTGGTAAGCTTCAGGGTTTGCTGGAAGAGTTGACCATAAGCACCTCCGCCCTGAATCTGTACCTGATAGTAGCGATGGTTGTCTGAATCTATGCAGGCAGAAAAACAAATTATAAAACTTTATATCAAATCAAGCCAAACCCAACAAAATAAAACAAAAGCATGAGGCGAAAAAAAAAAAAAAACTTATGACATTAGAGAACTTCTATAATGTATCAATACCCATTTCCTGGGCTTGAAAATTATGCTGTGGTTATATGAGATGGGTATCATTGGGATAAACCAGGTAAAGGATACATGAGAACCATCTATAGTATTTTTCAACTTAAATAGAATCTAATTTATTTAAAAATAAAAGTTAAAATTAATGACTAGATAAAAATTTAAACACAATTTATTACATCAGGCAGTAAACTCCTAGCTGTCCACATAAGAGAAAATGAAAACATGTCAACACAAATTCCTGAACACTAATATTTACAGCAGCATTAATTACAGAGACACAAAGTAGGAAAAACTGCAAATGTCCATCAGCTGATGGATTGATGAGCATTATGATACGTACGCATACTTGCATTATTATATAGCAATGAGAATGCTACAGCACCAGTGGACTTTAAAATCATTACATTAAGTGAGAGAAACTAGATGCAAAAGATCACACATTACAAGATTCCATTTATATGAAATACCCAGAAATGACAAATCTGCAGAGACAGAAATTAGATTAGTGGTTTCCTGGGGTTTGGGGTAGAAATTAGCAGTGACTACAAACAAACTTGAAGGATCTTCTGGGGATGATGGGAATATTCTAAATTTGGATTGTGGTGATGTTTTCACAGTTCTGTAAATTTGCTAACAATCATTTCATTGTACATGCAAAGGGGTGAATTTCATGAAATGTAATACAACAATAAGCTACTAGACAATAGATAAGAAAATGCATGTTAGATGAGTGGACTGGCCTGTGAAATGTCTAACGTCACCCAGGTGTGTTCACCAGGTGGCACCTATTGTCCTTGGCATCTTCAAAGCCACTGTAAATACCTCTGTGGAGAAAGGATTGGACTCTTCACCGTAAAGTAGTGGACACAAGTTGGCATCCAAAGCCCCCCTCCTCTGCAGAGAGGGTGGAAACTTAAAACCATCACTTGCCAAAGGTGGGCGTTTTCCAGAGTCAAAGTGGGTTCTGAAGAAAAGGGGAAAGGTGGGAAGTTCTGACCCAAGGGCCACAGTGACCCTCGTCTGTTCTAAATGTCCTCACTCACTCTTTGTCTGTCTCAGAAAAGAACCCATCAGCTCCTCCAGCTGAATCTAAATAAAGACACAGTTACTCCAGCCAAGGATGTCAGAGTTTAAGCTTGGCTTTAATTGTTGGATAGAATCCTTCCTTCATTAAAGAAATTTCACCAGAAAAGGAGAGTTCTGTTTCTGGACACAAAATCCTTGCCAACAATCCTAATGCCAAGTACTGAGCACCTCTTATCTCATGCTGGCTCCCTGCCCGGTGTGGCACACAGACCCTCAATCAAGGTGTGAAAAGAGCGATTGGCAAACACTTCCTTAAATCTCAACAGTATTTCACAGTTTAATATAATGGGATGACTGGGGGCTAACTGCTGGTTCATCTCATTATTCTCTTGATCACATTAAAATGAGAATAAAGGGACAAAAATATTCTGATTCCACAACAGCAAAGTAGGGCTATCAGCAGATAAAAAACATCAGTCACTTCTGAGGATGACTCAGATTTCGTGCCAGGAACTGATGAGGCAAGCAAGAGAAGCTTAGCTCAAAACTGGAACAGAGGCGAAATAATGGAAGGCAGGAATTAGGATTCATAAGAAGTTACCAATGTCACCAACCTTGGCCAAGTAAAAACAACGAAACTAGTAAATGTGCACATAGGAGAAGTGGGAAGAAATCTCGGAGTGCCATTTCTTCCACTTCCAAAGAAGAAAGTTAATCTCACCGGCTAAAATTGGGTCATGAAGTGAATACAAGTCATAGTGGTGGAGGTGGTGGCAGTAGCAGCAGCAGCGTCCATAATGACAGTAATAATGTTACAATGGTAACCGCTGTCTACATGTCCATATACTTTTATTCAAGCTTTTCTTTTTCAATAGTACCAGGGTATTTTAAAAATCAAAGCATATTGTCAATTGGTTTTGTCAACATATTTTAGTTGGGTTTTTCGATTGATAATTTTATTGAGGTATAATCAACAAATAAAAATTATTCATATTCAAAGTGTAAATGGTGGTGTTTGGATATACATTTACATTGTGAAATGGTTAAAACCATCAAGGTTAAATACATCCATCATCTCATGTAGTTCCTTTGTCCTTTCTTTTGTGGTAATACATAAGATCTCTCTTAGTAAATTTCAAGTGTATAATACATTATTATTAACTATAGTCATCACGTTATACATTAAGTCTCTAGAACTTAATTCATCTTATAACTGTAGGTCCATACCCTTGTCCAACATTTCCTCTTTTCCCTACCCTGGTCCCCGGTGACAACTGTTCTACTCTGTTTCTGTGAGTCCGAGTTTTAAGATTTTCACATTTTTAGCTATCATAATGTAATCCAGGTTTATCCACATTGTCTCAAATGGCAGATCTTTCTATCTTTTTTTAAGGCTGAATTATATAAATCGGTATATTATTCCAATTTACCCATTGGAAACATTAAGCATTATGAAAACAGTATGGATGTTCTTCTAAAAATTAAAAATGGAATTAGCATATTAGGATCAATCCTACTTCTGGGCACAAGTAGTGTATCCATAGGAAATAAAATCATTATTTCAATAAGATCCCTGCATTCATATGTCCGTTGCTGCATTATTCACAATAGCACCGATGTGGGGCTGACCTGAGTGCCCACTTATAGATCAATGGAGGAGGAAACATGAGACACACACAGGCACACGTGCAATGGAATTTTGTGTTTTTTATGAAACACACCAACTCTTCTTTTGATTCTTTATCTTCTTTTAACCATAAATAAGTGAATTTAGCACTTTCACAAACACAATACAACTTACAGAGTAGGATTTCATTGTTATAAAGTCTGTTATCTGCTTAATCTGTCCGGCCATCCAGCAGTAACATTTGAAGTTCCTGGAATTAGGAAATTTTTCTTCCTATGTTTAAAAATTTTATAATAAGCATGTGTCATTTTAAATAAAAGTAACGACAGATAAACAACTACACGCCCACATGAGAGAAAAACACAATAAAAATAAAAAAGTCTTTGTTAAGATTTTGGCTGGGGGCAGGGACCCCCTTTGTAGGCTGACAGGTGCCCAATGTCAGATGTCCTGCCTAACAAGAGGTGAGACTGCAGGAGGGAGCTTTCATTCACTCACACTCAGGGGGAAACCAAGAATCCCTGGAAATCTAACGTGTGAGGAAGCAGGGAATTAACTGCAGAGAGGAGAGGGCAAGGGGCAGGTGTCCAGGGAGCCTCCTGGGGAGCTGGGAGAAGGCCGGGCAGGTGTGACCGCAGCCTGGTCTGACAGCGCCATCTAGTGGACATACAGTAGACTGTCAACAATGACTCCCCTCGGAAAAGTTGAGGCCCCTCAAAAACTCCATCATCGCCGTTTGCAATATTAAAGTCGTGTAGGGAAAGGTTTGCTGGGCTCTGCAAGGAGCTACGCAGAAAACCCTGCAATGGAACCCAGTATTTCCATAGTTTGTCTCAGACGAGGCTAATGTACAGCAGGTGTGCCCTGGAACGGGGGACCACCTGGGAGGGGCTGTGATCGCCACATCTGCTCCAGTGGCCAGCGACTGTCATACTTTCTGTTAAATAATTTCAGTTTCAGCACTGCCCTTGAGCATCTCCTTTTTAAGCACGCTGAAATACCAATAAAAATGTCTCTGGCATTTATCATATTATTTGTGTTGTAATGTACGCATTGTGTGTCATTTCTTCACTTAACCCTCGAAGTAACCTCATGAGGTTCCAGTAGGAACTCTGCCTCCCTTTGGGGAAGAGGGAAACCGTGTCTGCAGAAGGGCAAAGGACACGTCTGGAAAGGTAGGGTTTAAACTAAGAGATCCTGGCCTCACTTAACCACACTTATTTTCACATTTCTCTTCCTGTGGGGAAAAGATTGTTCCTTTATTGAACAGTACAGAGGCAAGGAAATACTTTGTAGACAAGCGTTCAGGGTTGGCATTTCTAAGCAGAGTCTCAGGATTAAAGGAGACTGGGGTGGATTTGGGGAGTGACTGGAGTTCTTTCAAGGCTCATAAACATTTGCATATTTATAACTATTGTGATGAATAGTCTAGTTCATGGATGGACAGTAAAGGTGACTTTTTAAAGAAAATTATTGTTTCAGAACACAGAATCCTGATTATTTTACCACCTTTAAGGAGGTATGAAACAGCAGCATAAAACCCTTTATGTAATTGTCCTCAATTTTGTCATTCAGGGCTAGTCACTCAGTAAAGCAGAACAATTCCAGAGCAGAAGTCTTTGATGGATGTGCCACACGACGGCCATTTGGGGAGACAGGTCATAAATATTCATGGTATTGACGGAGCCTTAAAAATGCATCATGTCACATTTCAGCCATAGAAACCTTCAGAATTCTAGCACTTTGTTCCTCTGACTGACAACCACCCATTTCTTCCCTGAACTTGCTTACCTGGGTCTACTTTTCCCAAATACACTCAAGTCAACTGAACCAAACATCTTAATGGGCTTCCCTCACTTTTTATTTTTTACTTACCTGACTTCAGCCTGTATCTAGGGGTCAATCCTTTTATATTTCCATATTTTTTTTATTGAATCATAGCTGTGTACAATAATTCAATCATGGGGTACAGTGTGTGGGCTTCAGATACAATCGGAGATATTTTCATCAACCTGATTGCAATAACATTCAAGAGACTTTCTCATTACTATGTGAGAACATTTTTGATCCATATTTAGAAGTTATATTTCCATATTTTTTATTGTACTTTAGGAAATGGCACAACATCTCACCCCTGTTATGTGAACACATTGGTAATAGGCTCACCGAGGGCTTTCTGGTGCTCACGTGCAATTATTAGCTGTGAGTAGCTGAGTTGCATGGGGCCTGCCACATGTGGTAATTGCAAATGGCAGCATTTACAAAGTGCATGGGTTTAATATTGCCCAACAAAGGTAGTTATTGCTAGTCTTTTGCACGACATAGTCCCTCAATGACTTCCCATGAGGGAGGGAGGAAAAGAAATGAACAAGAATTTCCACGTGGTGGATGGAATGAATCAAGTCACTGACCCAGCAGCCTAGATGTCTAAAACTAATTTGTAGATTAAAATGTGTATGACAACAGGTCAGATGAAACCGCACTGCCCCCGCCCACGTGCTGTCCTCTGCTCTTGTTCGCCATACATTTGTGATTTCTTCTTTTTTGACCATTCCTGTGCTTTCTTGGTTTTCTAGGGAGACCAGTCTCATGCTTGTGTGCACACTGCATTTCTGTGACATGTAGAGCTTCATCATTACTTAAGGAACTTATTTATTCTGCTAAAGTACTGAATTGTAGATTTGTTTCAAATACCCACTGCTGGAAGCTCGCAAGTTTAATGGTCCAGTGGGGCTGTGAGCCGTGGAGCCACCACTGAGAAAACGGATCTGGATTGACTCTAAGTTATTTGAGCTATGGAATAAAGTGAAGACCAATGGTGGCAGTCTTTTTAAATTTTTTTTAATTGATTGTCTAGTTGTTTTTTAATTTTAATTTTTAACTGACAATGATTATATTTATGGATTACAATGTGATATTTCAATATGTATATACATTGCAGAATAATTACATAAAGGTAATTAACATAATAACCATTGTCTCAGATCTGTATAATTTTTGGTAGTCACAAAACATTTAAAATCTATTATTTTAGAACTTTTGAAATCCTCCACAAAATAGATTGAGGGACATTACGCCAAGTTGGTAATAGGCTCACCGCCAGACACAGAAAGATACATTTCATATTATCTCAATTTTATGTGGAATCTGAACAAGTTGAACTTATTTGATTTTTAATTAGATATTTGACTCTCAAAATCCCATAAACTGCTGGAAGACAGTCCTGGCAGAATACTATCTACTGATCTTAGAATAATGTAGATTCTTTACACCTTTTTTAACGTTTATGTTTAAACATCTTATTCTTAAATAAGTATAGAACCACAGGAAGTTGCAAAAGTAGTAAAAAGAATCTTTGTAGGCCTTACTCAGCTTCCCCGAGGGTGACAACTTACCTTTGATGTTGTAGTACAACGTCAAAACCACACTATGGACATTGATAACATTACTGTTGACTGTCACCAGACTACAGACCTTTCTCAACTAAAAAAATTCCACCTGCATTAACACATGTGTGGGAGTACTTCTGTGTAATTTAACCCCACAAATAGATCTACGCAATCAACAAAAATTAGATACAGATCTTTTCCATCATTGCAGGCGATCTCTCTCATTCTCAGACCCATTCACCTCACGGCATTCTGCCCATTTGTCCCGGAAGCCACTAATCTGTCTGCTTACGTTTTGTCATTCCAAGAATATTATAGAAATGGAATCTTACAGCACGTAACATTGTCAGATTGGTATTTTTTCATTAAGCACATTATCCTTCAGGTCCACCCAGATCTCTGTCTCTTGCCGTTTCTTTGCCTTGCTGAATAATATTACTTTCTATGGATAATAAACCAAATAAACACATGTATATGTATAGAGAAAACTTAATTTAATAAAATGAAGTGCCCATCCTCGCTATCTGCTGGACCAGGCTGCCCGCCAGGTGAGAGACTCGGGGTCCTGCTGAACCCCCACCTGCTCCCAGGCCAGGGACTCTGCCCAGAACCGTGGGGCTCTGCTCCGCCCTAGCACAGCCCACCACCCACTGGGGCCAGGGACTCCACCCGGACCCCTGCGCAGCTCTGATCTGAGCCCAACCGGGCCTCGGCAGCCACCCTCAGTGGCAGGAACTACCCCACGGCCCTGATTGGCACCCCGATTGGCACCCCACTGGGCCTTGGCCTGTCTCCAGCAGTGGCCAGGAACTCCACCAGGACTCCCCCATGGTGCCAATCTGTGCCCTGCCTGCTGTGGCCAGGGACTCTGCCAGGACCCCCTGCCCAGCTCCGATCAGTGCCCCAGGCCCACCGCCCACAGCGGCCAGGAACTCTGCAGGGACCCCTGCGGGCCCGATTGGATCAAAACAGCATGGTACTGGCACAAAAACAGAGAGGTAGATGTTTGGAACAGAATAGAGAACCAAGAGAAGAACCCAGCTACTTACCATTACTTGATCTTTGACAAGCCAATTAAAAACATTCAGTGGGGAAAATATTCCCTATTTAACAAATGGTGCTGGGTGAACTGGCTGGTGACCTGTAGAAGACTTAAACTAGACCCACACCTCTCACCATTAACTAAGGTAGACTCTCACTGGATTAAAGATTTAAACTTAAGACATGAAACTATCTGGCTCAGCACCTGTGGCTCAATGGGCTAAGGCGCCAGCCACATACACCTGAGCTGGACATTCGAATCCAGCCCGGGCCGCTAAACAACAATGATGGCTACAACCAAAAAAAAAAAAAAAATGGCCGGGCGTTCTGGTGGGCACCTGTAGTCCCAGCTACTTGGGAGGCAGAGGCAAGAGACTTGCTTGAGCCCAGGAATTGGAAGTTGCTGTGAGCTGTGATGCCATGACACCCTATCCAGGGCGACAGCTTGAGGCTCTGTCTCAAAAAAAAAAAAAAAAAAAAAAAAATTTGTAGGGACGGGGTCTCATTATATTGCCCAGTTTGGTTTTAAACACTCCTGGTCCCAAGTGATCCTCCTGCTTTGGTTTCCCAAAGTATTGGGATTACGAGGGGTGAACCACTATGCCCAGCTTATGACTGGAATTTGTAAAACCTGCTTAAATTACTACCTTTGTAGAACCATAAGATACTACCGTAAAGCTTTATAATAGTTTAATCCCATTTTATAGAGATGAAGAGAGATGAATTGCTTGGGACAACTGTAGGAAAGGGCAAATTAGAACCAGTAGAATATAGGTCCTGGTCCTAAAGCTCAAGAAAAGGGAGATGGGAAATCTCTGCAACTACTAGGGTATAGTAGCTTCCTGGAGGGCTAGGTTGAGAAATATTTGGAGGGAACTAGGTTCTGATTGATTAGTGATGTCTGCCTCAGATAAGGAAGAAAAAAGATTATCATCTCATATGCCAGGCAACTGACATGCCTTCTGTCCCTAAGAGCTGGAGCTGTCTTATATGGCCCTCATGAGAAGATCAGGGATCTGAACAGAGACCAGAAGCCTCAAGGTTGCTAAGATTATAGGTTCCAGAGAGATGGTGCTGCTATCACTAAGGTACCAGCTCAGAAGATAACCTCCTACAGCCTAAAGTAAAGCATAATGTCCAAACTCCTCCTCATCCTATTATGGTCTTGATGCTCTCTTTGATATATTGAATAGCCCAGGTACCCCAAACTAATTGCTATTCTCTGTACATGTCTATAATATTCTCTTGGCACGTGCCTACATTTCAGGTCTTAAGCTAGTGCAGTGTTCTTGAACCCTTTTTACTTCATGGCACACTTGAACCTATAGTTAAATTTCTGTGGCCCACTTAAATTAGTTTGATCAAAAAAGAGTAGCAGGGCAGTACCTGTAACTTAGTCAGCAGGACACCGGCCTGTCATCAAGGGTGGCAGGTTTGAACCCAGCCTGGGCCTGCTAAACAACAACTGCAACCAAAACAGCCGGGCGTTGTGGCGGGTGCCTATAGTGCCAGCTACTAGGAGGCTGAGGCAAGAGAATCGCTTAAGCCCAAGAGTTGGATGTTGGTGGGAGCTGTGACACCACGGCAGGGCAACAACTTGAGACTCTGTCTCAAAAAAAAAAAAAAAAAAAGTAGTAAAAAGAATATGCTTACTCTGCTTTGACTTTCTTTTGAAAATAATTTAATTAAAAGAAAAATAATTTAATTAATGGTCTTCAAAAATTTTTGCTGCACACTGGTTGAAAATTACTGCTCCAAGAGTTTTTTTAACTTCAAGAAGTCTGGGAATAGAGCAGGGTTGTGTATATTTAACTTTTCAAATTTTTTTTTTTTTTTTTGAGACAGAGCCTCAAGCTGTCACCCTGGGTAGAGTGCTGTGGCATCACAGCTCACAGCAACCTCCAATTCCTGGGCTCAAGCGAGTCTCCTGCCTCCGCCTCCCAAGTACCTGGGACTACAGGCGCCCGCCACAATGCCCGGCCATTTTTTGGTTGCAGCCGTCATTGTTGTTTGGTGGGCCGGGGCTGGATTTGAACCCGCCAGTTCAGGTGTACGTGGCTGGCGCCTTAGCCCGTCGAGCCACAGGCGCCGAGCCTAACTTTTCAAATTTTATTTCTGCGTATTATCCTTTAGTATTTGCTCATGTATATCTGTGACAAGGCACATAGTTTTATAATCTGTTACATTTTTCTATATTGCTACAATCGCTACAGTTAACTGTCAGACTTAATAATAATGAGTTATTTACCGTTTTCTTTCTTTCTTTTTTTTTTGGAAACACAGCCTCAAGCTATCACTATGGGTAGAGTGCGTTTTCTTGATTATTGATCACTTAAGTTGTTGCCAAGAGTTTACTTCTATAAATGATTTTGTTGGGTGGCGCCTGTAGTTCAGTGGGTAGGGTGCTGGCCCCATATCCTGAGGGTGGTGGGTTCAAACCCGGCCCTGGCCAAACTGCAACAAAACATAGCCGGGCGTTGTCACGGGCTCCTGTAGTCCCAGCTACCTGGGAGGCTAAGGCAAGAGAAGAATCGCCTAAGCCCAGGAATTGGAGGTTGCTGTGAGCTGTGACTCCACGGCACTCTACTGAGGGTGATAAAAGTGAGGCTCTGTCTCAAAAAAAAAAAATAAAAATAAAAAAAAAATAAATAAATGATTTTGTCTAGACTATCTTCCTTCATATGGCATCTGTATTTTACTAAATGAAGCAAACTGGACATTTAACAGAAGAAATGTTGAAGTGAAGCCTAGAGAGGTAAGTGGCTTGCTGCTTGTCGCACAGTTAAGGAACAGAGGAGTAAAGCTTGACGCAGATCTTCCAGCTTCCAAGGTAATACGCCTTCTGCCACCCGTACTTCTTACGCCTGGTCCCTCCTTTCCTTTCTCTGTACAACCAGAACCTATCCATCCTGCAAAAAATTGTGCAAATATCACTTGTTTCACAAAGTGATTTCTCACTTATCCTCTTAGAAGAAATTTGTCTTCTTGAATATTCTTAATTATCTAAAAGTCTTTTTTTCTTTTTTCCTTTTTTACCTTTTTTTTTTGAGACAGAGTCGCACTATGTCGCCATGGGTAGAGTGCTGTGGTGTCATATCTCAAAGCAACCTCAAACTCTTGGGCTTAAGTGATTCTCTTGCCTCAGCCTCCCAAGTAGCTGGGACTACAGGCACCTGCCACAACGCTTGGCTGTTTTTAGAGACAAGGTCTCACTCTGGCTCAGGCTGGTCTCGAACCTGTGAGCTCAGACAATCTACCCTCCTCAACCTCCCAAGTGCTGGGATTATAGGCGTGAGCCATCGTGCCCAGCCCCTTTTGTTGTTTCTTGAAGACGTTATTAATTTGTATCATGAATGTAGGGTACATTGGCTTAAAGTTTTAGTATTGTAAGGAAATTGACAAATACAAGACAACTTCTACTCCTAATAATGAAAAGTAGAATTAGAGCACGGCACTGAAACCCCTAAATTTTAATTTCATGAATCTTCATCCATGTTGGTGATAGGACCTAATGCTCTGAATGCATGGACTGACTTACATAGTCCCTGTTTAATCTCCCCCACTGGGAACACTTAGTCTCAACCTCAGATTTAGCTAAACTTCAGGCTCTGGATTTATTCTCTATCCTTAGCTGTTGAATCCATTCTGACTTCAGTGTAGTTTTAGTAACTGAACCCACAGCTTATTTCCACCTTCTTTGTCATACTCCCATTTTCAGAGCTGATACTCAACGAGGAACAGTTTTGCTCTAACAGTACAGTAGTAGTCAGCTGAATACTCATATATGCTTTGTTTAGTCTGTTGTAGTGTATTTTCTGGGTTGAAGTACATGAAGGAAATCTAGACTCATACAGACAAGTAGTTGGAAAGAGAATTTTTATTTATTTTTTTGTAGAGACAGTCTCATTTTGTTGCCCTCGGTAGACATTTTTTGTTGCAGTTTGGCCGAGAATGGGTTTGAACCCACTACCCTCTGTCTATGGGGCCGGCGCCCTACTCACTGAGCCACAGGTATGCCCGGAAAGAGAGTGTTTTTTGTTTTTTTTTTTTTTGAGACAGAGCCTCAAGCTGTCACCCTGGATAGAGTGCCTGGACTCAGTCCTGGGCCAGTCTCCTGCCTCCGCCTCCCAAGTAGCTGGGACTACAGGCACCCGCCACAACGCCCAGCCATTTTTTGTTGCAGCCGTCGTTGTTGTTTGGCGGGCCCGGGCTGGATTCGAACCCGCCAGCTCAGGTGTACATGGCTGGTGCCTTAGCCCGTTGAGCCACAGGCGCCGAGCCGAAAGAGTTTTTAAATAGTCTTTTTGCTTTAAAGCTTTATTCTTTATGCCACCAAATACTGAATTGTTTTCCTTGAAGTGGCAGGCTTACTTTATTTGTGAGGAAAATGTCTATCAGATGTCCACATCTGTAGACCTATGGTTTGTCTACTAGTTCTTTCAAATAAAAATGGTGTTCAGTGTTCCTTGAGAAAAGTGGCTAGTTGGGGTGGCGCTTTGTCCTGTGGCTCAAAGGAGTAGGTTGCCGGCCCCATATGCTAGTGGTGGCGGGTTCAAACCCAGCCCCGGTCAAAAAAAAAAAAACTGCAAAAAAAAGTGGCTAGTTCAGCCCAGCTCAAAGAATTCCACAAGTGTTTTTCCATTAGACAACTATTATACTTCTTTGTGCAGAAGTAATTTATGCATGCTTCCTATATCATCAGAGTTTTAAAAAGATGTGTATTCATGGGTCAAGATTTAATTAAAATTTCTTTTTCTTTTTTGAGACAGAGTCTTACTGTGTCACCCTTGGTAAAGTGCTGTGGTGTCACAGCTCACAGCAACCTCAAACTCTTGGGCTTAAGCAAGTCTCTTGCCTCAGTCTCCCAAATAGCTGGGACTACCCAACACAGTCCCAAGCAGCTGTGGACTGCCTGCCACAACCTCCGGCCATAATTAAAATTTACTATCTCATTGAAAACATTCCTAAATGAAAGTGGCTTATTGTTTTTTTGTGACTGTATAACAATAGAAAACAAGGACTACTGGGACAATTTGGTGCCATGGCTTTGATTCATGCTAAGTCACTGGCTGTTTTACCCATCACTGGTTTTGTGCCATTAATGCAAATGTCAATAGCGTGAAAAAGTCTTTTAATATTTAAAAAATAGTTGTAACCTTTCAGATTCTTGAAAAGGTTTTGGGAACATACTTTGAGAAACAATGCTGTAAATAATAAAAACAAGAGAGATGGCATGGTGCCTGTGGCTCAACGGGCTAAGGTGCCAGCCACGTACACCTGAGCTGGTGGGTTCGAATCCAGCCCAGGCCCATCAAACAATGGTGGCTGCAACCTAAAAAAAAAGGCCGTGCGTGGGTGGCGAGTGCCTGTAGTCCCAGCTACTTGGGAGGCAGAGGCAGGAGACTTGCTTGAGCCCAGGAATTGGAGGTTGCTGTGAGCTGTGATGCCACGGCACTCTATCCAGGGTGACAGCTTGAGGCTCTGTCTCAAAAAAAAAAAAAAA
>CAUYRH010084958.1:0-21852 GCA_963574655.1 Perodicticus potto
CCCCTGGAAATAGAGTCAAGGAGTACTTGTTTAGATGAAAAATTGAGCTTTTGAAACAACTTTCTTAGATGAACCCAGCTACTTATCATCATTTGATCTTTGACAAGCCTATCAAAAACATTCAATGGAGGAAAGACTCCCTATTTAACAAATGATGCTGGCTGAACTGGCTGGTGACCTATAGAAGACTGAAACTGGACCCCCACCTTTCACCATTAACAAAAATTGATTATCACTGGATAAAAGATTTAAACTTAAGACATGAAACTATAAAAATAATACGAGACAGTGCAGGGAAAACACTTGGAGAAATCAGCCTGGGAGAATAGCCCCCTCCACCCCCAGCAATTGAAGCAAGACCAAAAATACGTTACTGAGATCTGATCAAAGTAAAAACCTTTTGCACAGCCAAGAGCACAGTAAGTAAAGCAAACAGACAACCTTCAGAATGGGAGAAGGTTTTTGCAGGTTATGCTCCAGACAAAGGTTTAATAACTAGAATCCACAGAGAATCAAACTGATCAAGAAGAAAAGAACAAATAACCCCATTTCTACATGGGTGAGAGACTTGAACAGAAACTTGTCTGAGGAAGACAGGAGCATGGCCTACAAACACATGAAAAAATACTTATCATCTTTAATCATCAGAGAAATGCAAATCAAAACCCCTTTGGAATATCATCTAACTCCAGTAAGATTAGCCCACATCACAAAATCCCAAACCTAGAGATGTTGAGGTAGATGTGGAGAGAAGGGAACACTCCTACACTGCTGGTGGAAATGCAAGCTAATACGACCTTTTTGGAAAAGAGTTTGGAGAACATTCAAGGAACTAAAAGTAGACCTCCCATTTGATCCTGCAGTTCCTTTACAAGGTATGTACCCAGATAATCAAAAATCATTTTAGAACAAAGACATTTGCAATACTAAGACATTATTGCAGCCCAGTTTATAATTGGCAAGACATAGAAATCGCCCCAGTGCCCATCAACCCATGAATGGATTAAAAATTTGTGGTTTATGTACACTATGGAATCCTATGCAGCCATAAAAGAGATGGAGATGTCACATCTTTTATGTTTACCTGGATGGAGTTAGAACATATTCTTCTTAGAAAAGTATCTCAAGAATGGAAAAAAAAAACTATCCAATGTATTCAATACTACTATAAAATCAATGTATAATTACCTACACTTTTATACGAATGGTAAAACATAACTATATTCCAGAAAGTAGAAGGGAAGAAGAAAAAGGGGGAAGGGAAAGAGGGTATTTAGGGAAACCTCACCTAAAGTGCATGATGCAATGGTACATTTCAAAACCATTAAGAGAAGAGTATAATTGTCTTAACACAAAAATTAAGTAAGCAAGATGATGGGTGTTAATTAGTTCAACGTAAGCATTTCACATTGTATATCAAATCAGTACACTGAACCACATAAATGCATCAACGTACACAGTTATGATTTAATGAAAATAAATAAATAAAATGAATGAAATTACATTAACTTGTAATTGCATGAATTTTATGAAAAACAAAGGTAATAAATAGTCAAAATACAACAACAACAAAGAAACAATTTTCTTTTAATCCCCTATTTTGAAGGTATCACAAAATGGCATGAATAGTGAATGGACTTTTATGCACAAGGAATCAGACTGAAGATCTTAAATTAAGCTGCTGTGGGCCTCAGCTGCTTTTTCCCCCACACTGGTGTCTCTTGTACCCTGCTTCAGCCATCATCCTTGTAGCTGCAATCAGATGAGAAGAACCTTGTGTCTTGGAAACTCCGTAATTGTCCTCTCTTCTGTGGTTTTTACTATTACAGCATAATCAGTCATCGTAAAATTTAGCTGCTTAAAATGATGATTTTGTATTGCTCACAATTTTGTGAGTCAGGAATTTGTAAGCTCTTTCTTACTTAAAGTCTCTCCTGAAGTTGTAGTCAGATGTTCGCTGTGGCTGTGTCACCTGCAGGCTCCCCTGGACTGGATGTCCAAGAAGGTACTCACAGGGCTGGGAGCTCACACAGCCTATTGTCTGGAAGCTCAGTGGATTGTTGACCAGAATATCTACATGTTACTCTTTGGCACAGCTGTCTCAGGACATTTATATTCTTATACGGCATCTCAAGGCCTTTAAACATTAGTATTCCCAAGAACAAGGTAAAAGCCACATCATATTTCACGACCTAGCCCCATCAGCATTACTTCTACCAGTCTATTGGCTGCAGAAACGTGACAAGCTCACTCAGATTCAAGGGGGGAGACTTAGACTCTACCTCTTGATGGTGGAATGGCAAGCTTCTAGAACAGTGATTTTCAACCAGTGTGCCATGAGAGAATCGTAGGCGTGCTATGAAAAGTGTTACAGGTCATTAATTAAATTATTTTCAAAAGAAGTTCAAAGCACAGTAAATATATATATATATATGTATTTTTGATCAACATAAGCACTGTTCTAAAAGAACATGTGGAATGGAAGATATTGTGCCTGTATTTGGAAAATACAATATACCAAAAGTAGTAAAACACTGTTTCACATGAATTCCAAGGGTGCTTAGTTTATTCTGCTTTTGAATGTTTTGTAGTCTTCCTATAGTTCTTTTCACTCATTTAAATGATTCTTCTTGCTCTTTTGATCTTTTTTCCTTCATTTCTTGGTTAAGTCAAAAGAAGCATTTAGTGGAATCCAATTCACTAGTTTCGGATATTGGCTATTCCCCATGTTAGGCTGTCTTATTAGAATAATAAATTGCAGCAGATATACAGCTTGCTAGAAGTATTTCCTCCCTTAACTTCCCTACTCCAGTCAGGTAGTCTGCTCACCTTTACCTGGGAAGGAATTCTGAGGGCTCTTTGCATTGCAGAACTCTCGTTATTAACTTTGGTACCCCATCTCTGTTACTCAGGGACCCTATTACACAGGTACAGAACTATTACGGCTCAGATTGGCTTGTGATTTCTTCTAAGTCTTCAGTTGTATTTTAGAACATAAACTCCATGGAATGCACACCTGTGGGCCTGTTTGGACATGCAGTGCTCACCAATTCCTTCCTGCCTGAATAACATCCTTAGACTTGACCTCTGGTCTTTGTCCCTGTTTTATGAAACACTAGTTCCTGACCCCAGATGAATCATCATAGGAATGGGAGAAGGAAACCTATTCATAAATTCTTTCAAAGGACATGTTAAAACTGAATATTATCATGCTCTAAATTTGCTTTGTGATAACTAATCACAGCATTGTTGATTCTCATAAGAGTCGACGTTCTCTCAAAAGCATAACATGTTGGTTAAAACTTAGTGTTAACAATGGAATATTATTCAGTTTTTAAAAAGACTGAGATCCTGCCATTTGCCACAACACAGATGGTCCTGAAGGATATTATTACGCTAGTGAAACAAATCAGACATAGTAAGAAAAGTATCGCAAGCTATCATTTATGTAGGAACTAAGAAGAAAAGGAGGTCAAATACATACGGAAAATAAAACAGTGGTTACCAGGGACAGGGAGGGAGGGAGAGGAAATGGGGACGATGTAGGTCAGAGGACACAAAGTACCAGAGGCGTAGAATGACCAAGTCTAGAGATGTAACGTATAGGATGAGGACTATACTGAGTACATGCTTTTGTATTAGGGACTTTTGCTAAATACATAGACTTCAGGGGCTCTTGTAAAGAAGAAGTAACTATGGGAGATAAAGATATATTAATTTTCTCTACTATAGGAATCCTATGTATACCCTAATGTCATGTTGGAAACCTCAAACATATACAATAAATTTATTTGTTTAATGACGAGTTTAGGATCAAGAATTAGATCACCGTAAATTTGATTCTGGGGCATGTTACTCTCTGGGTCTTCATTTTATCATCTTTAAAATGCAGATCATATTAGAATCTAAAATATAAGGTTATTGTGAAAAATAAATGAGAGAATGACTTTTTACCCCTCCGTCCAGTAATTGAGCTTAGTGAATACTCAAATGTATTAGTTGCCATCATCATCATTTCGCCTTAGCTTTGTGTGTTCAGCAACTGTGAAAATATACCTCTCAAATAGTGAGCAGTCAATGTCAAATCTCTAAAAACAGTAAATTAAATAAAAAAGCACACATTTTTATCAAAACAAAAATTATTCTGATAGCATATCTAGATATTTTTAAAAGTTGGTTGTACAGGATTGGTGTCCCTGGGATGATTCTGAAGCGTTCTGAATCTGTGCTGTAGGAGTGAGGAGGAAGTTGGGAGAAGGGCAGGTAGGACAGGACAGGAGGAGTCCAGCCAGGTGCTTGGAATGCTATGTCACAAAAAGCCAGTGATGTTACAGGGCAAGGAGAGGGAGTGCTGGACAGGTTGGGCATCTGGCAAGTCCTTCCAGGATCCAATCATAGTCAAGGACCAAATCCTTGTGCCTGCAAAAAGCCCTAAAAAGCCAGGCAAAACCCCAGTCTAAACAGACTTAGTCTTGGGCCAAGTGCTTTGGCGTAAAAGGAGAACCGCATGGACCCAGACTGCAAAGGCAGCTTGGGGGGTTAGACTCAGGAATGAGGCAATATCCAAATGCTAGGTCAGGGTCAGACTCCTGGAAATATAGAACTGATGCTAAGTCCTTGGAATATTGAACTAGAGTTCAATAAGTGTCCCCTGCTCAAGGTCAAGAGTGATCTCAGTCCCTGGGGCATAACTGAGTCTACAGATGAAGGCCACATGACGCCGGGTGTGTAGAGGAAAAGTTTGAGAAGACATATTGATTTTGAATGAGACTTCTCTTTCACTTAGCATCTGCAGCAAATCTCTGTAAGAACTCCATTTTAACATTCTCTAGGTGGGAGGATGAAGTAAGGCTAAGGTAGGAATAATTAAAATTTATACTGGTTTGTGGTGGTACCTTGATAATACTACTCTCTTTCTCTTTTCGTTTTACTTAATACTTCACAAACCGTGCAATTCATTCATTTAAAATGTACTTGTCGATGGGTTCTATTATATTCACAGAGTTATACGATCATTACCACAACGGATTCTAGAACATTTCAGTCACCTCCAACAGAAACCCCACAGCCATCAGCCGTCACTTCCTATTCCAAGCCCCTCCCTGCAGCCCTTAGCAAACCTCCCTCCAGTCCTTAGCAAACACTAATCTACTTTTTGTCTCTGTGGATTTGCCTATTTGGGGAATTTTAAATAAATAAAGTCTGACAATATGTGGTCTTTCCTGACTGGCTTTCTTTCACTCAACATAGTGTTTCCAAAGTTTACCCATGTTGTGGCATGAATTAGTATTTCATTCCTTTCCATGGCGAAATAGTATTCCATTGTATAGATTCACCACATCTTATTTATCCATTTATCAATTAATGGAAATTTGTGTTCTTTGTCCCTTTTGGCTTTTTACATAAAGCTGTTCTGAACATTTATGTCCAATGTTTTCTGTGGACATGTGCTTTCAGCCCTCTCCGGTGTTTATTTGAAGTACAATAGACATCTCTTTAAAGTAGCCAAGGTCACTTAAAATTATTTCAATAAATATTTAATAATTGTCTCTCCCATCTCAGATACTTCTTGAGGTCCTAGAGTTCACAAGTGAGCACAATAGCTAAAGCACAAGCTGTCGTGGAGCCGACATTGTCCCCAAATCTGTAAGTCTTTGAGACTAAGAACTGTACATCTTATGCCCTGTCATACAGCCACGGTGCTGCACAGTCTGTTCATTGAATTCAAATAAGAATTAATCGTGTGTCCACAGTCTATAGGAAAAATTGAACCATCATAATAATGTTTAAACAGAATTGAGTTCATGTCCTACACGCCCAACTGTACAAACTCCAATCCCCCTCAAATGCCTCTGATTTGCTCAGGAAATTTCCACTTTATGTTTGCTGGTAATGCAGCCCTCCTGCCTAACACCAGGCATACATGACTTCCTCTTTCCTCTTGTAACATAAACTTCCCAGGATCTGGGCTCCCACGTTGCTATCTTGATGGTGAAGACCATTCTGGCTTCCTGCCTGGGGCTCTGAGGATCTCTCTCGCTCTTTCTCTAATGTGTTTAGGCTTCTCTTGCTTTTTTGTTTCTGAATACCAACTTTGTCTACAATTACATCGACCACTGAGAAAAATATCCTCCATCCCACTTAGGTTACACCGTGTAAATACTGTATCCCGTTCCTGGGTGTACATGACTAGTGTTCATTCTCAGTATCTCTTCATAGAGATTTTCCTGATCCTGGAGTTTCGTTGTTGCTTTCTTCTCTTCCTTGAGCACAGGATTGCTTGGGGAGGTCAGAGCTGTAGGACTTCCTGATCCTTTTTCGCCAGGATACTCAAATATTTTTCCTCTCCTCTGACAACAACTTGTTATGGATCCAGCATTGTGCAGCTTCAATCTCTGTTTTCTCATGAATTCCTCCTTTTGCTGGGCTGTGGTTGTTCATACAAACAGACTCTTGAAAGATTCTTCTTGCAAAGTCTCCAGACATTGGCAAAAGGTCTGGGTTATCAGAATGATCCACTTACATCTCAAATTTTAATCCTGCTGCAGCAGCATTTACTATAGAAAGTGATTTGATAACATTTTGCTCCATGTCTTTTCTGACTACCCAGGTGGAAGTCTATTTCGATTATGGTGTTGAATTTATGAGTTTGGAAATAGATTCAGGAGTAGGCCAACAGTTCAAATAATTTCAGTATGACCTGGCAGCACTCCCAAACTGGTGATTTAATTTGTACCTTGTGGAAGTCACTAAAATGTTCTGAAATCCAAGCTCCTCTTTTGTAAGAAAGGGATTATTTACCATCTAGAGTTTTCACGATAATAGCTGAAGTTTATTGTATACTTCTGGGCACTAGGTATTGTTTCACATGTTTTGTATCTATCAGCTCAATCATTCCTCACACTAAACCTGAAATAGATTGTATTATTCTGCAGGCTAAAATCATCCAAATAATATACATGGATTATAAGTGAATCATGCTTATTACTATCAAAATAAGGCTTAGATGGGATTTATTCACTTTATGAAACTTGTCTATATGACTCTGTAATTATATAGAAAACATATCCTTTCATTAGAAAACAAATTATATCCATAAAGCAAGCATAGACACCTTCCATGAAAAATCTCAAGTACTTAGGATGTAGGCCCACTGTTTTGACTCCATGTAGCCCTCAGTTTTATTCTACATTTAAAGTCTCCCCTAGAGACAGAAGTCAGTAGCCTAAATAACCACAGTCCATCATGGCAGTCCAAACCATCCACCTTGTCTCACTTTCCCAGCCAAAAATAGACCTGTGTCCTCGTTGTCAAGATTCTCCTTTGGAATTTAAGTGAAAAAGTACACAGAAGATAGTATAAAGACCATTCCATGGGTATGATCGTGTTCTGGCTTTATTCTTTGCCATGAGACTTCTCTACTAGCCTCTGGTTTTTTCTTTTCTTCTCATATCACTACCTGCATTATTTTCTTCTTGATAGCGAAAGGAGAACCCCTTAGTTAGTCATCAACTTGTTCTTATCTGCTTGACTGCGTGCTTTGCAAGCTATTCTGAGATATTTGGCCAGGAATTCGGTTTTGATTAACAAATTCTGTTTTATGGGTGAAGAAAAGATTAACTAATTTGTTAAGAATTATAAGCACAAAATGTTTAGGGTTTTTTGGGGGGGACAGGAGAATTGTCGATAATCACAAATTTTTACATTAAAATTCCAGTTCATTAAGTAATCAGCATGGGGGTGCCTGATGGGCTGATTAGATGCAAAGGCAAATCATTTGTTGCTTTTTTAGGGAAATTTCCATCCAAGTAGTTCCACCTGGTGAATTTAAATTAATCTATCATTTTAAATCCATGTATATTTATTTCAAATTGAGTTATCCTACAGAACAAAGGAGTCGTATTCCAGAACATTATGGCTTTCACGGTAGTGGCAGGGCTGAAATGTCTTTTCAGGAGTTAGCTTCACCCGAGTCATGTAGTTGTTTCTCTATAGCTACACTTAAGAACTTAAAATAAGTGACAACCTCTTCTCTCTCTCTCTCTCTCTCTCTCTCTCTCTCTCTCTCTCACACACACACACACACTCACACCACAAATCCAGTTCCAAGTTCCAAGTTTGCCACCACAGGCCTCCTTAGACCTAAAGCTACACCCTTGTCCATTGTGAAGAACGTTTTTCCGCTGTAATATACTTTGAAGTTAGTAAATGTGATTCAGTCAGTGGTAGTTCACTAAAAGGCCCACATTTTAGCTCAGACTTCAGAATTGGGCAGGATTACTCTTAGTGGTTAAGGGACACCTTGAAAGGGACTTGGTCACAACTTTGAGTAGTCAGCACATCAATTTAAAAAGTAGGTTGTGAAACTAGACATATGCCTTCATCTGTGGCTAAAATTTCTTCAAAACAACTACTGAGTCAGGCCACAGCTGCTTTTGAGAGGGTTCAGAACCATCCTAATGCCAAGGGATACTCGCTCTCTGCCTGTGTCCCCCTGAACTAGGATCTCTCCAGACACACCACTAGAGCATCCCACCAAGATTCTGTGTGGGGAACTGAGAAAAGCCGCATGAGCTAATATCATGAGCCCTCTGGCAATACCCACTGCAGTCTGAGCTGACACTGGTACAAGAAGCCACTTTGTTCCTCTGCTCCACTTGGAACCTGGAAAGCAGCTAATCCTACCCGCCCTCACACCCCTGTTTATTCTCAGTCCTGCCCAACATCCAAGTCCCTTTGCCCATCTACCCTCTCCCCTACTCTCAGTCCCAAACCTCCTTCCTGCCGGTCCATTCCTCCCTGCCCTTTCCTACCGTGGCTTCTGCAACCCACTTCTGTGGCACAAAACCCCTCCATCATCAACCTCTTCGCACAATGCTTCCTCTGCCTTCCTGCTTTAAATGAAAGCCACTTTCCCATGCACACCTTTCTAATGAAAATAGAGCATGCTGGCATCTATTTGTTCCCCCATGGAAGATTTTACACTCAATCATCGTTCCTGTCCATCCAAATCTTGCCTTCAGGCCTGATGTCAAGTAGCTGTATGCCTTATTCATGCCTTCACTCATGTCCTGTGTGGAAACCTGGTTCACATATTTCCTCTTCACTTGCCAACTTCTCAGCTTCTGCTATCACCCCAAGTAACTGAACATTTGCCTCCCAATTTCATGATATCTTTCACTGTGAGTTTTCCATGTCCAATCTACTTGAATCGCTTCTCACACATGGCCTTGAACTCATTCTGAAATCCTCCATGTCTAAAATTGTAAATGCTAGCATCCCAGCATGGACCATAACCTCTTACCATTTCAGCTCCCTTCACACCTCACTCCTAGTGGGATGACTTTTTCAAGCCAAGACAGACCATAAGACAGAACAGTTACTCCCCCAGACTTCTGATGCAATAAATCTACCCATCGAAGCCTTCATCCTAACTCAAGACAAGCGTCTACCTCTAATGTCCTAAATATATTTTGCTGGGTACTGCTGCAGAAAATCCCTCCACCATGTGAAAATGATGTCACCAGGAATGTGTGATCTCTTTCCTCACTGGGTCCTCCATGCTGCTCGACAAGCTTTTAATGGGAAGTTACCAACAACTGCTGCAATGCTCCTCAAAAACTACTTCAAGCCTTCTCAACTCTACCCTCTCCTGATATTTGTGCCTTTCATATTTCTCTATTTCCCCCCTTAAATGAAAATGAAATGGTTACAGTGTCTCCACCATTTTCAGAAAACGGTTTTCATATGGTCATGTTCCTATGGACTGATCTACTGGGCCCTTGTGTACTAGTCAACTCTCCCCACAAGAGCTTCATAGTACCTTCCCTGATCAAAATGAATCCTTGCAAGAAAAACTTACACAAAAATGGTATTTTCTACAGTGTCTGAGAAATTATGATGGTGTTATATCCCTGAAATAATAATCCTTAGCTTATTTATTTTCCCAGATATATCCCCCAAGTTTTTAACATCTGACTTGTGTGCAATATATGTATATAGGGGTGTTTACTACATACTTACTCAACAAATGTCTTAAACAAATACCACCTAAGCATTTATTAAATGTCATTCCCACTAGAGGAAAAACTCCATAAGGACAGGGACATTTGTCTGGTGTTGTTATTCCAGTGCCGTGGGCTTGGAGCTATCCATAGTTTCTAAAATTATTTTAATTTTCAAGGTCTTCTGTGAAATACTGTAAGAGCAATGACACATTGCAAGAGGAAAAAGAAAACATCAAGTAATCATAATTACAGATTACCTTCCTGTTCTCTGTAGTCTACACCATCAAGTCAAGAAATCAGAACTCAACAGGTAGATAGACCTGAAATGTCGACAAAAACTTGAGATGTTTCTGATATCCTATTACCAAATAGTTGAGTAACCCGAATGGTTCCACATTGCTCCAATTCAAGTAAGTGCAATAGAACTATCTCTAGCCGGAAACCTTCTCTCTGTCTAAAGGCTTTGGGAATTTGCACCTAACACACCCCTGGCTTGCAGCGGGTCTGGGGTTAACAAGGATTGGCCAAGGCCTAGATGTTAATAGTTACTAGACCAATGTTCTCAAGAAGTATTGTTAACTGTAATACTTAATCTCTATGGTAGGATTTCCAAATCTTTGTGAGCCTCAGAATATTCCCATATTCATCATGCAGATTTTCTGAATCCTTCCCTGTTAGACTTCACCTACAGCGTAGACATGATGAGATTATTCATTGGCTGTAACAGGATTGCTCTCATACTATACCCTGACAAGGACCCAGTGCAGTTTCTTCCCTATGAGTCTATATTTGAAAGCATTGATAGTTAACTGACATTAATTAATGAGACATGCAGAAATGAAACAGTGCCACTGTTTCATAGCTGATCTCAGCTTACATCTGAATTCCACTTTGATCACTAGCAAGAAAAAAGAAAGATCCTGTATCTTTAAGGTAGTTGATCCGGCCACATGAAAATATTTAATATTCACATTTTAAAATTATTCAATTCATAGATTATTCTACTTACATGACTGTTCTAACCTCTTAAAAGATTTGTTTGTCCTTTCTCCTACCCACAGAGTACAAGAGGAACTCATCTAATATCACAGTGGCACATGGGGTGTGTGGCAGGGGCAGGAGGAAAGGGCCTGATCTCTGTTTCCGCCTGCAGATCCTTTCTAGAAGTCTGGACTCTCCTGCTGTGTGGCCTCTGGCTGCTTGTAATTGCCCTCTGGCCTTGCTACATTTGCTGCTTTTGCTATCACCGATCCTCCCTGACCCACACACCTACAGGCTGCTCTCTGCCCTGGCCTCTAGTCACTAGGTCTGCACTCTGTTCCTCCTTTATCTTGATCCCAACACCCTGCAGTCCACTGGCCCTCTCTGCATGCCAGCAGTCCCCACTGACTGCCGTCTCTAGCAACTTTTGGTTCTCCTCCTCCAGGCTTGCCATGGAACATTTGCAGGGCTCAGGGCAAGAACACAAATGGAGGCTCATGTATCATAATTCTAAATATTTGCATATTATCAATTGAGCAAATTGTTAAGTAAAATATATTCTATACTTTCACCTTGACAAATACACTTTTATGATGATTTGGGTCATTTGAATTTAGAAGTTGAGGTTACTTAGAGTTCCACACTGACAAGTGTTGACTGGCATAGAAAGAGCAAGCCCCAGTTGACAGCTCACTTTTGGTTTTTGTTTTTTTTTTTTTTATGATTTTATTTTATTGTTTTTATTGAATCATAGCTGTGTCTCTTAACAACTAAAGGCGTTAAGGCCAACCCTGTGAAGTCCATTAATATAGATAGGGCAAGCACAGAGCACCCCTGCCAGACCCTTCATGTCCACATGGAGACGTCGGAGGCTTACTTCATTCAAACAAGATAGGTCATAGAACTCAGACGCTGGAATAAATATAAATAAGGAGTTTTCAAAACTTTAAACTGCAAATCAGTACTATCCCCCTAATAATAATATTCCTGCTCAAATATTTTAACTCCTCTTTCAGAGCTTCCTCTAGAAGCAGTTTTAAGATGTACAGAGAAAGGCAGTTTCGTTTACTTTGTAGTGAATTACTTCTTATTTGTAAGAAAGCAGCATAAAACCTGGCTGCTTCTTCCTCCCTACCCCACACCTGAGAATCTTGGTTGTTATCAAATATTGAAGTCATTTCTAGGGACAGCTGTCACCACTGATGAAATTTAAAACACTATGTAGCAAGCTTTGAAGGCAATCTCAAAAGGGGAGCTGCAGCTGTACCTCAGGGGGCTGCTGGAGAGGAGGAGCAGCTGTCTCTAGATACATGTATTCTGGGGTTTTTTTTTTTTTTTTGCAGTTTTTGGCTGGGGTTGGGTTTGAACCCGCCATTTCTGGCATATGGGACCGGTGCCTTACTCCTTTGAGCCACAGGTGCCACCCGTATTCTGGTATGTTTAAAAAAACATTTTCAGGCTCACCAGCCTTAGCACAGTGATTACAGCACCAGCAACATACACTGAGCCTGGTGGGTTCAAACCCAGCCCAGGACAGCTAAAAACAACAATGACAACCGCAACAAAAAATAGCCGGGTGTCATGGCAGGCGCCTGTAGTTCCAGCTACTTGGGAGGCTGAGGCAAGAGAATCACTTAAGCATTAAGAGTTTGAAGGTTGCTGTGAGCTGTGTGATCATGGCACTCTACCCATGGTGACATAGTGAGACTATCTCAAAAAAAAGAAAAAAAGAAAAAAAGGGCGGTGCCTGTGGCTCAAGGGGGTAGTGCGCTGGCCCCATATGCCGGAGATGGAGGGTTCAAACCCAGCCCCAGCCAAAAACTGCAAAAAAAAAATTTTCCCCATACGTCCCATTTTCACATTAGGTAAGTATTTTGTGGATGCCTCCGTATTTATAAAAACAAGTACTTCTCTATGAATAACGTATAAATAAGGCGATGGAACTGACACAGATAGGCAGACACCAACCCTGGTCATGATGTAATTGTGCAAGCTGTTAACAAAATGCATGAGTTTCACTCGTAAGAGAAACATCCGATGAATCTGCTGTCTTACTGGTTCCTTCTGTGTTCCCAACTGAGCAACTGTGTCTTGTTCTTGTAGAAGGCCTTCCTTAAGTCGTGGTTTTTCAGCAGTACTAACCAGTTCTATAAAAGATTGGAAGAATAAAATGGGTGGAAAGAGCAAGGACTCCACCACACTTCACTTTATGTGGTGGGAACTCGTGGGACGCAGCAGCTCTGCAGAGGGCACTGAGAGAGGCACAGCAAGAACTGAACTTCAGTGCCATGGGAAAGCGAAGCATGGAAAGTTCCCTGTATTACGTCTGTTATCACTGTCATGAAACATGTAAAAGTCCCATTAACTTGTCACTAGAAATTTCTGCATTACCCAAGAAAGTTATTCTGCCTGAATTCCTAATCAAGTCATTATATTTTGATCAACTGTGTATACAATTTCTTTTTTTAGTTATCACCCTGGGTATAGTGCTTGGCGTCACAGCTCACAGCAACCTCAAACTCTTGGGCTTAAGTGATTCTCTTACCTCAGCCTCCCAAGTAGCTGGGACTAAGGCACCAGCCACAATGCCCAGCTATTTTTTTTGTTGCAGATGTCACTGTTGTTTTTTAGCTGACCCAGGCCAGGTTCAAACCCACCAGCCTCAGTGTATGTGGCCGGCACCCTTTCCACTGAGCTATGGGTACCGCCCAACAATTTCTTTTTTAAAAATTATTTTTATTTATTTTTTATTTTTTTATCTATTTATGAGACAGAGTCTCACTACGTGGCCCTCAGTAGAGTGCCGTGGCATCACAGCTCACAGCAACCTCAAACTCTTGGGCTTAAGAGATTCTCTTGCCTCAGCCTCCTGAGTAGCTGGGACTACAGGCACCTGCCACAACACCCGGCTATTTTTTGGTTGTAGTTGTCATTGTTGTTTAGCAGGCCGGGGCTGGGCTCGAACCTGCCCACTTTGGTGTATGTGGCTGCCCTACTCACTGAGCTATGAGCGCTGAGCCTACTTTTTTATTTTTTTGAGACAGAGTCTCATTTTGTTGCCCTTGGTAAAGTGCCGTGGCATCACCTCAAACTCTTGGGTTCAAGTGATTCTCTTGTCTCGGCCTCCCGAGTAGCTGGGATGATAGGGGCCTGCCACAACACCTGGCTATTTCTTAGAGACGGGGTCTCATGCTTGCTAGTCTCAAATCTGTGAGTTTAGACAATTTACCCACCTTGGCTTCCGAGAGTGCTAGGATTACAGGCATGAGCTGCCATGCCTGGCCTTTACAACTTCTTACTATTCATTAATTCAGATATTAATGTTTGTAAAACTGTTGTCATAATACACAACACTTTTGCATTTGCATATACATAAAAACAATAAAAGCGGCCAGGCCAGGTAGCTCACGCCTATCATTCCAGTACTCTGGGAGGCCAAGGCGGTGGATCACTTGAGCTCAGCATTCAAGAGCAGCCTGAGTAAAAACTGAGTTCCCATCTCTACTAAAAATAAAAAAACTAGCTTGGTATTGTGGTGGGTCCCTCTAGTCCCAGCTACTTGGGAGGCTGAGGCAAAAGGATCTCTTGAGCCCAAGAATTTGAGGTTGCTGTGACCTATGACGCCATGGCACTCCACCCAGGGCGATATAAAGTGAGAGTCTGTCACAAGATAGAAAAAACCCAAAACAAAAAACAAAAACAATAAAAGATCAACAATCTCTTTTTCTCAGGGCTAAAATTAAATTACCATTTATCTGCTGAAAACAAATCTTACCACCAAAGAGCAAGACATCTAGACTATATTTTGCCCACTTTATTTGCAGTAAGAGAAGGAAAACTTGATTATAAATTTTTTGACATTCCAAACTTATAACAATGTCCACAGGCCATGGGACCTATGAAAACAAAAACAGAAAATCAGAATAGAAAATAATCATTTACTTGTATGTTTTAATTTTAACAGGAAATATTGTCTGTACAAAGAATATCAACATATACCTTGTAGCTCAGGGTCAGACCATCTAAAATATGAACAGGTAGTTTCTTCTTAGCTGTTTCAACATTTTCAAAAGATATAGATAGACTAAATAAAGAAATTATAGTTTTAGTTTGTGAAAGTACTATGTCATATAGAAATGCTCTTTTAAAATAACAATAAAAATAACAAGGAAAGCAAATATTCCAACCTTTGTATATTTTCTAACATATATTCCAGAATAGAAATTTGATTTTAGAAATAAAGGAGAGGGGATGGTGCCTGTGGCTCAAGGAGTAGAGTGCTGGCCCCATATACCAGAGGTGGCAGGTTCAAGCCCAGCCCTGGCCAAAACTACCAAAAAAAAAATTAAATAAATAAATAAAAGAAAGAAGTAAAGGAGAAGGGCCAAGCATGGTGGCTCACGCCTGTAATCCCACCACTTGGGAGGCCGAGGCAGGTGGATTACCTGAGCGCACAGGTTTGAGACCAGCCTGAGCCAGAGCAAGATCCGTCTCTAAAAAATAGCCAGGTGCCTGTAGTCTCAGTTACTTGGGAGTCTGAGGCAAGAGGATCACTTGAACCCAAGAGTTTGAGGTTCCTGTGAGCTATGACGTCATGGCAGTCTACTCAGGTCGATGAAGTGAGACTCTGTCTCAAAAAAAAAAAAAAGAAAATAAGAAGAAAAGAAATAAAGGAGAGGAAGAAAGTTTTTAAATAATAAGTTTAGTGATAAAAGAGACAGTTAACAATAAGTCGATTAGAAAACAAAGATGAAGTTGGGGAAGAAAACAGAAGGGTAATAGTCTGGGAGTTTAATTCTGGTAAAATTTAGGCCCAGAGGTGAAGCCTCTGCTCAGGACAGGGGTTGGGGAGGACCAGGTAGCAGGTGAGGTTAGCGGGGGTCCTGAGTGCAGCACCTTCCTGAGAGCCATGGAGATGTGAAGCAATGTGGATTCTACAGCAAAGGCTTTATCCACATATTTCTGAGATGGTCTGAATCTGACTTTAAAGAGGAAGAAAGGAAATGACACATACATAGAAATGCCATGTGCCCGGCATTGAGACAGTCCTCCTGTCAGTTAACCCTCATAGTCCTGCCAGCGGTATATTGAGAAACAGGCTAACTCTTCCAGTCTTAAGAGGCAGAACTCTGCCTCAACGCCCTGCTATTTTTTGAGATGAGGTCCCAGTCTGGCTCAGGCTGGTCTCAAACCCGTGAGCTCAGACAATTCATTTGCCTCGGCCTCCCAAGTGCTAGTACTACAGGTGTGAGCTGCCATGCCTGGCCTTGCCTCAATTTTCTAACACGTAAAATAATATTAGTAAGACTCATAGGAACAGTGTGGGGATGAAATAATGTATGTAATTCATAGAAAACTTCATGGCACATAGTTCATTTTATATTAATTTAAAGTGAGGTGACTTCCACATTTTACCGTGAACTGTCTTCAGGATAACGCTGTCCTACTGCTTCTTGGAGTTGGACATTAAGAAAAGACACATTCTGCCAGGTTTCCTTTTCTCTTATTTTATCAAAAATTGATGTATAGAAGTCATACATGGTATCTCCACCTTCCATTAAGAAAAAATTCCTCATGGCCTGCAAGTATTCTACCAACCTAAATGGAGAGAAAATAAGCAACAGAAAGATTTTAGCATTCATACAGCAGAATTATGGATCAATACCACGTTTTGTGGGCAGCGTCTGTGGCTCAGTGGGTAGGGCGCCAGGCCCATATATTGAGGGTAGCAGGTTCAAATCCAGCCCCAGACAAATTGCAACAACAAAAAAAATAGCTGGGCGTTGTAGCAGGCGCCTGTAGTCCCAGCTACTCGGGAGGCTGAGGCAAGAGAATTGTCTAAGCTCAGGAGTTGGAGATTGCTGTGAGCTGTGTGATGCCACGGCACTCCACTGAGGGCGATAAAGTGAGACTCTGTCTCTACAAAAAACAAAAAACAAAAAAACCCCATGTTTTAGGGGCGGTGCCTATGGCTCAGTGAGTAGGGCGCCAGCCCCATACACTGAAGGTGGCAGGTTCAAACCCAGCCTCAGCCAAACTGCAAAACAGAAAAATAGCTGGGCCTTGTGGTGGGCACCTGTAGTCCCAGCTACTTGAGAGGCTGAGGCAAGAGAACTGCCTAAGCCCAGGAGTTGGAGGTAGTTGCCACGGCACTCTACCTAGGGTGACAGCTTGGGGCTGTCTCAAAATAAATAAATAAATAAAAACAACAAGAAAAATTAGCCAGGCATCCTGCCAGGTGCCTGTAGTTCTAGCTACTCAGGAGGCTGACACAGGAAGATTACCTAAACCTAGGAGTTTGGGGTTGCTGTGAGCTAGGTTGATGCCATGGCACTCTAGCCTGGGCAACAGAGTAAGACTCTGTTTCAAAACACAAAACAAGAAAAACTAATGTCTATTACTAAGTAATTGCATGTTTTTTTATTCTGATAGCACACTTTGTGACAGGCATTTTTATGCAATTAGTTTTTTCTGTATTTCGTTAGGGAGAGGTTGTCCAAAATAAACAAAATTCAATTTTACAACATATGGCTCAGTGCCCGTAGCTCAGTGAGTTAGGGCGCTGGCCACATACACCAACGCTGGCGGGTTCAAGCCTAGCTGGGCCAGCTGAAGAAAACCAACAAAGATCGAGGGAGACATAGTGAGACTCTGTCTCAAAAAAAAAAAAAAAAAATTTTTTTTACAATGTAGTTAAGAAAATACTGAGGATCAATTCATCCTCTCAAAAAACTTGTTTACTGCATATCCATCAACTACTATAATAAAAACTGACTGACAACACAGGGTTTTGTTTTTTTTTTTTTTTGAGACAGAGCCTCAAGCTGTTGCCCTGGGTAGAGTGCTGTGGCATCACAGCTCACAGCACAACCTCCAACTCCTGGGCTCCAGCGATTCTCCTGCCTCCACCTCCCATGTAGCTAGGACTACAGGCGCACGCCACAATGCCTGGCCATTTTTTTGGTTGTAGCCGTCATTGTTGTTTGGCGGGCCTGGGCTGGATTCGAACCCACCAGCTCAGGTGTATGGGGCTGGCACCTTACCTGCTTGAGCCACAGGTGCTGAGCCAGACAACACAGGGTTTTAAAATAACTTCAACTGTTCTTAAAGTACTACTGAAGTACTACTTGAGGTACTACTAGTTTAGTAAAACTAAATTACTCCCCTTTACCTATAATCTTTTTTTAGAGTCTGCATGAGATTTCCACAGCAATCCAGATACTGCTTATGAATATGAGGATAGAGGCAAGATCTCAGCGTTAACTCAAAAGTCTGGCATGTCACAGATTCCGATGATCGGTCCACACAAACATCTCCACCAGCAAACTTCTCATGAAAGTCACTCTGCTCCAAATACAACCTTCAAGAGAAAAATACGGGTCTTCTTTTTATGAGCTACTGTCCACAAAATTCTTCTAAGTCAAAAACTCCAGAGTTCCATTGTTACCATTAGTCTTAAAATTACCAACTATTATAGAAAGAGAAAAATCTTTCTCTTCAGAACACCCTTTGAGTGAACCAGTGTTTGAGAGCTGCCTCGAGGTCAGGTCCTCGAGGTAGTCATTCTAGCCACCAGTGCTGCACATGGTGAAGGCTGGCTCTCAGACAGTTGGCACTGTGCGGGCATGAGCACTTATTACACTGGGCTAAGTGCCTAAAAACACCTGACACCCAAGACACATTTTCCGCCAAGGGAGACCCGGATTCCAGGTGTGTCGGATGCTCGCTGTGACTCAGACTTTCAGAAGCATCTCTGGGGTGAGTGAGGGCACTGAGGACACAGAGCCAAGCTGGCAGTGCTAAGCCTGTGTACTTCCACAGATAACACAGGAGGTCCAACTATACATCTGAAAGAAGGGAACACAACGTCTTGTATTCTGTTCATTAGAAAAAGACAGGCCACAGGGCTTTGTGTTTAAGGTTGGAAAGTCCTACCTGGCAGAAACAGTTACTAAACATTGTACAGATTCTGCCATTTCACCCACTGAAAATCTCGTGGGTGCGTATCACCTGGTGAAGTTAATGGTGAGTAGGGGATCATGAATGTCATCCAGCTCCAGATGCCTTTCAGCAATGGACTGCATCTTCACTAGGTTCTCTGTGGTCGCTTCTTGCTCAGTAAGAACATGTGGAGTGGCATCTTCTCCATGTCGAAGCCGAGACTGTACAGATTCCAGAAAAAGGGTATACAAGCTTTTTCTTTCTGCATCTAAAACAAAGAAATATATGAAATGAACTATGTTTTGGTTAGTAATATTAAGTAACACTTAGAAATAGTAAGTAATTTCATCCTAATATAGCTTGGTATTTTTCCCATGGCCTATAAAAGTATACCCCTGTCTCTTTACTGTTTGTTATCTGTATACCAAAACTAAACATTTTTATATCTTCTGTTACACAATGGCAAAGCTCATAACTGAATATCACATTACATAAGCTAATTTTTTTCTGAGTGGAGTAATATCCTAAGCAGGACACTTGAAAGTTAACTTATTACCATACTGCAAAACTATGATAACTATGTATTAGACATTGGAAAAAACACTTCTAACAGTGGCCCTGGAAAGCTCATTACATTTTATCACTGAGTCAAAAAGAATTTCAACTGTTCTTGAACTTCTAAAAAATTTTTTGGTTTTTTTTTTGGAGACAGTCTCATTTTGTCACCCTCAGTCCAATCTCAAACTCTTGAGCTCAAGGATTGTCTTGCCTCAGCCTCCTGGGTACTTGCGACACCTGCCACAATGCCCGGCTAATAAACAGCTAAGGTTTGACTGGAGTGGTGAAGAGAGAGCACCAGAGTGCAGTGAGGAGGTTGAGGACACACCTGTAATCTGAAGCCCAGAAAGGCAGGGCGGACACACAAACCTCTGCAGTCCCATGTCCCCTGCCTGGATCAAATCTGTCCAAGGTAACAGCCAAGGTAACCACAAGATCCCCACCAGCTCCTACTGCCACTGCAAACATCTATACTCCTTGTTTGGTAAAGAAGAATTCCATAGTCCTCACATGCACTGAGCATTGTCTGAAGAGCTACTGGTACTTCAAAAAGCTGCACTGCACTGGATGAAGACATGAAATGTTCACCTGTCCTCCACTGCCCTGTGAGCTCTGCTGTTGCACCACACACCAGCTTGAGGCCAGAGATTCCTCTGGAGTGCACCATGCTAGGGGCCAGTAGCCACTGCACCTCTCTAGCTTCATTCTACCAAGCCCACATGGATGGATAAATACAACCCGAGCTGATGGGGCCTGGGCCCAGGATCAGATGTGACTCTGGTCTGGTATAACAGGGAAACCAACCCCTGTAGCTGCACTTGCAGCTGGAGCCTGCCAGCCCCTTGGCCTGTCCAATGGCCCTGAGCCTCCCACAGGGTCTGTGACACAGCCTCGTTGGCTACCTGTGGCAGGTACTCCCCACCCTCCAGGACAACCAAATAGCTTTGTGCCACATCCCTGGCCTAAGAAACAACCCTGTAGGCAGCCCCAGCAGACATGCCCTCAAGTCCACCAAGGAGCAAGCAACCTGCTAGGTCTAAGAAACAGCTTTGTGGGTTGCTTCCCCAGAAAACATGCTCCCAGGCCAGCCATCCAGCCATATGTCTGCATCCTAGGCCTGAAAAATAGCCTCATGGCCCTAGCCTCAGTCCTTAAGACTGCTGTAGGTAGGCACATACTAGGGCTGGCAGAGTAACCACATGCTTGTACTCCAGGTCAAAGTACACAGCCCCACATTCCCAACCCCAGTGAACTAGACCCCAAGATAGCTGACCAACGTGTACACATTTACCCCTGACCTGAGAAATAGCATGGCAAGTCCACCTTCAGCAAAACTGCACTACCACTGCCTCAAACTCTCTCAACCTAGGAAATTAAGACACTCACAAACATCACAAATGTGGATTACAACTGAAGAAACTACATGAAGACTACACTACTGAGTTCACCAAGAAGCAACCCAAACAGGTCCTCTCTGAGGCACACTGTGATTAACTTGTCAAAAGTTGAGGGAAAAAACATTCTAAAAGCAGCAAGAAAAAACATCAAGTTGCATATAAGGGAATCCTCATTAGACTAACAGCAGATTTCTCACACAAACCTTACAGCCCAAGGGAGAATGGAATGATACCTTCAAAATACAAAAAGAAAAAACCTGCCAGCCAAGAATACATATACCCAGCAAAGCTACCCCTCAGAAATAGAGAAATAGAACTTTTCATAGAAAAGCAAAAACTAAGGGAATTCATCAAAACTCCATTAGCTTTACAAGAAATGCTCAAGGGAATCTTACTTCTATAACCATCATTATAGAAACCTGCAAAATTATAAAATTCACTTGGAAATGTGAAAGAGAAAGAAATGAAATCTTACCACTACAGAAAATAAACCCAACTATAAAAATATATAACAAGAGAAGAAGTAAAAAACAAAGGATATATAAAACAACCAGAAGCCAATCAATAACATGGCAAGAATAAGTACTCCCGTATAAATTATAATTTTAAATGTAAATGCATTAAATATCCCAGCTGAATGCATTAAAAAACAAGACTCAATAATACACATACTATATACAATGTCTACAAGAAACTCACCTATGGCTTAGCGCCTGTAGCTCAGTGAGGAGGGCGTCAACCACATACACTGAGGTTGGTGGGTTCTAGACCAGCCCGGGCTTGCTAAACAACAATGACAACTGCAATCAAAAAATAGGTGGGTCTCAGCGCCTGTGGCTCAACAGGCTAAGGCGCCAGCCACGTACACCTGAGCTGGCGGGTTCGAATCCAGCCCGGACCTGCCAAACAATAACGACAGCTGCAACCAAAAAATGGCTGGGTGTTGTGGCGGGCGCCTGTAGTTCCAG
>CAUYRH010084959.1:0-11141 GCA_963574655.1 Perodicticus potto
ATTGAGCCCTTGAATGAGAATGTTTTGGTGTCAAAAGATGTCTGATGCAGTGACTTTGTCAATCTCTGCCTAAACTTCACCATTCTCCCAGAATTTTCTTTTTTTCTTTTTCTATTTTTTTTTTTTTTTTTTTTTTTGAGATCCTCAAGCTGTCACCCTGGATAGAGTGCTGTGGCATTATAGCTCACAGCAACCTCCAATTCCTGGGCTCAAGCGAGTCTCCTGCCTCTGCCTCCCAAGTAGCTAGGACTACAGGCGCCCGCCACAACACCCAGCCATTTTTAGTTTGCAGCCACCATTGTTGTTTGGTGGGCCCAGGCTGGATTCGAACCCGCCAGCTCAGGTGTACGTGGCTGGCGCCTTAGCCCATTGAGCCACAGGTGCCAAGCCTTCTTTTTTTTTTTTTTAAGAGTCTCATTATGTCGCCCTGGGTAGAGTGGTGTGGTGTTACAGCTCACAGCAACCTCAAATTCTTGGGCATAAGTAATCCTCTTGTCTCAGCCTCCCAAGTAGCTGAGACTACAGGTGCCCTCCACAGTGTCTGGCTTTTTTTTTTGGCCGGGCCTGTGTTTGAACCCACAACTTCCGGCATATGGGGCCGGCACCCTACTCCTTTGAGCCACAGGTGCCAGCCATGTCCAGCTGTTTTTTTATTGCAGTTTGGCCAAGGCCAGGTTCGAACTTGCCACCCTCAGTATATGGGGCCAGCGCCCTACTCACTGTACCATAGGTGCCACCCTGCAAAAATGTTTTAAAAATTAGTTGAGCATGCTGGTGTGCACCTGTAGTTGCAGTAATTTGGGAGGCTCAGTGGGAAGGATTGCTTGAGCTGGAGGTTGCAGGAGTTAAAGGTTGCAGTGAACTGTTCACCATTACACTCCAGATTTGACAACAGAGTGAGACCCTGCCTCTTAAATTAAGTTTAGGCTCGGCGCCTATGGCTCAAGCGGCTAAGGTGCCAGCCATGTAAACCTGAGCTGGCGGGTTCGAATCCAGTCCCGCCTGCCAAACAAAAAGGACAGCTGCAACCAAAAAAAATAGCCGGGCATTGTGGCGGGCACCTGTAGTCCCAGCTACTTGGAAGGCGGAGGCAGGAAAATTGCTTGAGCCCAGGAGCTGGAGGTTGCTGTGAGCTGTGATATGACAGTACTCTACCCAGGGTGACACCTTGAGGCTCTCTCTCAAAAAAAATAATATCATGGCTTGGCGCCTGTGGCTCAACGGGCTAAGGCGCCAGTCATGTACACCTGAGCTGGCAGGTTTGAATCCAGCCCGGACCCACCAAACAACAATGACGGCTGCAACCAAAAAATGGCTGGGTGTTGTGACGGGCGCCTGTAGTCCCAGCTACTTGGGAGGCAGAGGCAAGAGACTTGCTTGAGCCCAGGAATTGGAGGTTGCTGTGAGCTGTGATGCCACAGCACTGTATCCAGGGTGACAGCTTGAGACTCTGTCTCAAAAAAAAAAAAAAAACAACAACAATGATGGCTGCAACCAAAAAATGGCCGGGCATTGTGGCGGGCGCCTGTAGTCCCAGCTACTTGGGAGGCGGAGGCAGGAGATTCGCTTGAGCCTAGGAATTGGAGGTTGCTGTGAGCTGCCATAGCACTCTATCCAGGGTGACAGCTTGAGGTTCCTTCTCAAAAAAAAAAAACAAAAAAAAATAATATCATGATTAGGTTGTTCTTGGAGGCCTAATCAAATTTCATGGACCACAAAAAAAGGAACCCCATGTGAAAATGTGAATCACTGGTATCTTTTCTCTAATATTTAACACTAAGGAATGACTTTGTCCTTAAGGAAACTAGTATCTGTGTATAGAGAGTATGCCGAATTTTATAATATCTTTAAAAAAATTTTTTTTCATTAAATCATAGCTTTGTACAGTAATGCATTTATGCAGTACAATGTCCTGGTTTTATGTGCAATTTGAAATACTTAAAACAATCTGGTTAACATTGCCTTCACTGCACTTTCTTAATTATTGTGTTAAGATGTTTATACTCTATCTATACTTAGTAAATTTGACATGTACCCTTGTAAAATGCACCATAGGTGTGGTCCAACCAATTACCCTCCCTTCACCCATCCTCCCCCCATAATATCTTGATACAAAATAATCTTTAAAAAGTCATGAGGCGGGAGTGGGGAGACTGTGGGGGGTGGGAGGTGGCGGCGGCAGGACCTGTGGCTCAAAGGAGTAGGGCCCTGGCCCCTATATACCAGAGGTGGTGGGTTCAAACCCAGCCCCAGCCAAAAACTTCAAAAAAGAAAAAAAAAGTCACCTGGGGAGCAGCACCTGTAGCTCAGTGGGTAGGACACCAGCCCCATATACTGAGGGTGGCAGGTTCAAACTCGGCCTTGGACAAATTGCAACAACAACAACAAAAAGTCACTTTGGGGCCAGGTTTGGTAGCTCATACCTATAATCCTAGCACTCTGGAAGGCTTAGGTCAGCAGATTCCTCGAGCTCAGGAGTTTGAGACCAGCCTGAGCAAGAGTGAAATCCCGTCTCTAAAAATAGCCAGGTGTTGTGATGGGCGCATGTAGTCCCAGCTACTTGGGAGGCTGAAGCAAGAGGATCACTTGAAAGTTTTGAGGTTGTTAATGAACAATAACACCATGGCACTAAACCTCAGGGCAATTGAGTGAGACTCTGTCTCTAAAAAGAAAAAAGTCACCTAGAATATATGTTTATAAACATAAACAGGCTCGGCACCTGTAGCTCAAGCAGCTAAGGCGCCAGCCACATACCCCAGAGCTGGCAGGTTCGAATCCAGCCCAGGCCTGCCAAACAACAATGACAACTACAATCAAAAAATAGCCGGGTGTTGTGGCAGGCGCCTGTAGTCCCAGTTACTTGGGAGGCTGAGGCAACAGAATCGCTTAAGCCCAGGAGTTGGAGGTTGCAACTCCATTCCTAGTAGTCTAAATCTGTTTTAACTAGATGCTCCTTGAAGTGGATATGTTTCATAAAACACAGTCTGATCTGTCTTCTGACTGATTTTATTTATTACTGCACTTTTTGGGAGTAAGTGGGATGCTATTTGGGAAGCTAAACTATGATATACAATGCCAATGTAAAATGGTAGCAGTAGTTGAAAGTAGACTGAAGAAACACCAAGGAGATTCTGTTCATCTGTCCTTTCTGTTGCCCAGCTTGTTGCTGATAACTTGATACTTGTCAGATGGCTTTTTTTATTCTCTGAAGTACAGTACATAACTTAGGTTCATTAGCGTCATATGACTGTGACACACTGGTAGAAGCTTCCTCAGTTGATATAAATAAATTTTATATGGTTCATTCGCGTGTTACTAATTATGGTAGGAAAGGCCTACTATAGTGGTAACTTAATGTCTCCATGTTAGAATCAATTTTTACTTAATAATTCTATGCCAATTAGTAATTCAGTATATTTTTTCTTTATTTATAAATTATGATATTGGAGTCTATGTCATGTTGACACTTCTATCGTTAGTTCTAGATCGATGCCTTGCACTTGGTGATGGGAGGTATATAAATGTTTTTAAAAGTTTAAGTAGTGAAGTCAAAGTTAAATTTGATGGCCATATCAAAATCATAATTTCTGGGGTGGCACCTGTGGCTCAAAGGAGTAGGGCGCTGGCCCCATATACCGGAGGCAGCAGATTCAAACCCAGCTCTGGCCAAAAACTGCAAGGAAAAAAAAGAAAGAAAGAAAACTCAGAATTTTTGACTTTAAGTCTGAAAATGTTTCTTACTGATCGCTGTAACAGATTATGACAGAGGGATGAAAAAAGACAAACTCCTTGTACCTTAGTGGGAAGAGTGCCAGCTCCATGTACCCAGGGTGGTGGATTTGAACCGGCCCTGGCCAAACTGTACCAAAAAAAATAGCCGGACATTGTGGCGGGCACCTGTAGTCCCAGCTACTCAGGAGGCTGAAGCAAGAGAATCACCTAAGCCAAAGAGCAGGAGGTTGCTGTGAGCTGTGATGCCATAGCACCCTACTGAGGGTGACAAAGTGAGACTGTCTCTTAAAAAAAAAAAAAAAGACAAAGGAGCATAAATACTGTTCTAGTCTCAGTATCTCCTTAGTTCTCAAAACAACCGTGTGAGAAGGTTCCATGCTATAAGTTAGGCAGCTGGGACTCAGAGAAATTAAATAGTCTCTACAAGGTCACCCATCTCACAGTGGAATTAGCCAGTATTCTAGTTATGAGTAACTTGAATTCAAAGTATGTTTTATCTTTGTTCTCTCTGGCTTTCCTAAAACAAGTGAAAGCAATTTATCAACAGCTAATAAAATTATTAGCTATTGAAAAGTATTAGTAAATTGCTACAGAGCAAAAACCTATTAATGAGAAACTCAGTAGAATCCTTTAAGGATGGTAGCTGTGCTTTGCACTTGCTCTAAAGAGTGGAAGAAACAAGAATAAGTTATGGTAGCTCAAGGATTATTGAGCTGGTAGAGAGAACTGAAGGAAACAATAAACAACATCAGACAATATAAATGCCAAACATGTAAATGCTTAGGAGAAGAACATTAATACTTCACATTTATGGTAAAATGGATCTTGAGCTTGGACTTGAAGGATAGTTAGGGTTTTTTTTGTTGTTTTGTTTGTTTGTTTGTTTGTTTGTTTTTTCGAAACAGTCTCACTATGTCACCTTTGATAGAGTGCCGGGGCCTCACAATTTACAGTAACCTCAAACTGTTGGGCTTAAGCGATTCTCTTGCCTCAGCCTCCCAAGTGGCTAGGACTACAGGCACCTGCCACAACGCCTAGCTATTTTCTGTTGCAGTTATCATTGTTGTTTAGCTGGCCCGGCCAGGTTCGAACCCGCCAGCCTCAGTGTATATGGCTGGTGCCGTAACCACTGAGCTTCAGGTGCCAAGCCATTGTGATATTTTGATACATGTATGCATTGTGGAATTGTCAAATTGGGATAACTAACGTATCTGTCACCTCAAATATTATTTGCTAGTGGTGAGAACATGCACCTATTTTGAAATATAAGTTAACTATTAACTGTACAAGATTATTTTGAATTAGTTGAAAAAAATGTTGGAGTAGGCCAGATGCTGTGGCTCATGCCTATAATCCTAGCACTTGTGAGGGTAAGGCAGGTGGTTTGCCTGGAACTCAATAATAGCCTGAGCCAGAGCAAAACCTTATCTCTAAAAATAGCCAGGCATCATGGCGGGCACCTGTAGTCCCAGCTACATGCAAGGCTGAAGCAAGAGAATTGCTTAAGCCCAAGAGTTGGAAGTTGCTGTCAGCTATTACTCCACTGCACTCTATCAAGGGCAACAGAGTCAGACTGTCTCGAAGAAATAAAAACCCCAAAGATTTTTTATTACTTAGACATGTACATTTTCTGCATTAAGTGATTGAAAACTTGGGAACTGCTTGATGATTTTTTTTTTTTTTTTTTTTTGGTAGAGACAGAGTCTCACTTTATCACCCTCAGTAGAGTACTGTGGCGTCATACAGCTCACAGCAACCGCCAACTCCTGGGCTTAGGCAATTCTCTTGCCTCTGCCTCCCGAGTATCTGGAACCACAGGTACCCGCCACAATGCCTGGGCTGGATTCGAACATGTCAGCTCAGGTGTATGTGGCTGGCCCCTTAGCAGCTTGAGCCACAGGCGCTGAGCTGAGATGGCTATTTTTAGAGACAAGGTCTTGCTCTGACTGAGGCTGGTCTCGAACCTGTGAGCTCAAGCAATCCACCCACCTCAGCCTCCCAAGTGCTCAAGTGCTGGGATTACAGGCATAAGCCACTGTGCCTGGCCTTTTTTTTTTTTTTTTTAGAGACAGAGTCACACTATGTCACCCTCAGTAGAATGCAGTGGTGTCACAGCTCACAGCAACCTCCAGCTCTTGGACTTAGGTGATTCTCTTGCTTCAGCCTCCCAAGTAGCTGGAACCACAGGTGCTCACCACAACAACCAGCTATTTTTTTTGTTGCAGTTTGGCCGGGGCCGGGTTTGATCCCACCACCCTTGGTATATGGGACTGGCGTCCTACTCAACTGAGCCACAGGCACTGCCCACCTTTTTTTTTTTTTTTTTTGAGACAGAGTCTCACTATGTTGCCCTGGATGGAATGCTGTGACATCACAGCTCACAGCAACCTCAAACTCTTGGGCTTAAGTGATTTCTCTTGCCTTAACCTCCCAAGTAGCTGGGACTATAGGTACCCGCCATATTTCCCAGCCCTTTTTTTATTGCAGGTGTTTAGCTGCCCTGGGGCAGGATTGAACCCGCCAGCCTTAGTATATGTGGCTGGCTCTGTAAGTACTGTGCTACCGGTGCCAAGCCAGTTTTTCTATTTTTAGTAGAGATGGGGTCTCACTTTTGCTCAGGCTGGTGTCGAACTCAAGAGCTCAAGCAATCCACCCCGCTTGGTTTTCCAGATTGCTAGGATTACAGGTGTGAGCCACTGTGTCCAGTCTACGTATTTTTCTTAAATGTTTCCAAATATCTTCAATTAATGATTGTTTAAATCTGCCTATGTTGGCTCAATGCCCATAGCTTAGTGAGTAGGGCACGTGATACATACACCGAAGCTGGTGGGTTCAAGCCCATCCCGGACCTGCTAAATAACAATGACAGCGGCAACAAAAAAATAGCTGGGCATTGTGGTGGGTGCCTATATTCCCAGCTACTTGGGAGGCTGAGGCAAGAGAATCTCTTAAGCCCAAGAATTTTTTTTTTTTTTTTTGAGACAGAGCCTCAAGCTGTCACCCTGAATAGAGTGCCTTGGCATCACAGCTCACAGCAACCTCCAATTCCTGGGCTCAAGCGAGTCTCTTGCCTCTGCCTCCCAAGTAGCTGGGACTACAGGCGCCCACCACAACGCCCGGCCATATTTTGGTTGCAGCCATCATTGTTGTGTGGCTGGCGCCTTAGCTCGTTGAGCCATAGGCGCCAAGCCCAAGAATTTGAGGTTGCTATGAGCAGTGATGCCTCAGCACTCTACGTAGGGCAACATAGTGAAACTGTGTCTCAAAAAGTAATAATAAATTAATAAATATTCCTATGTGTGGAGAGCAAACTTTTTTAAGCGGTGATTTATGTGGTTTGTTTTTTATAGTATTTTTGTTGTCAGGGCAAAATGATATTACCGAAAGTTGGAGAGAAAGAAAGTAATATATAATTTTATTGCCCCAACTTTAAATGTTTTCATTTTTTGTTCTCCCTCCCCATTTTTCTTTTTTTCTCCCCGTTTTTCTTATGTATTCACTTGTATTCCTAGTATATGAATAGTTTTTCCTGTAGTTTTCACCTTATTTATTATTTATTATTCATTTATTTTTTGAGGCAGAGTCTCACTTTGTTGGCCTCAATAGAGTGCCGTGGCATCACAGCTCACAGCAACCTCCAGTTCTTGGGATGAGGTGATTCTCTTGCCTCAGCCTCCCAAGTACTTGGGGCTACAGGTGCCCTTCACAATGCCTGGCTATTTTTTGTTGCCATTTGGCTGAGTCCAGGTTCAAACCCTCCACCCTCCATCTATGGGGCCGACGCCCTACTCACTGAGCCACAGGTGCCACCTGGCTATTGTTTGGTTGTAGTTGTCATTGTTGTTTGGCAGGCCCTGGCTGGGTTCCATCCTGCCAGCTCTGGTGTATGTGGCTGGCGCCCTAGCCTCTGAGCTACAGCTGCCAAGCCTGAATGAACTATTTCATTCAGTTTTGTTTCCTGTTAAATCATAGGATATGTTATAATTTTTCCCATCATAAATTTAAAGAAATCTTTCTTTTGTTAGAAGACTATTGGACTCTACCGCTTACTTTTGTTGCTTTATTTTGTAGATGAAAATGACAGCTTTGAGTTAGGTCACTTTTTTCCAAGACTTTTTTTAGTGTTACATAATAGCATATATTAAAGAATATTGATACACAGGAATTAATTTGTTTAATAATACATATTGAAAACTTTAGCTTTTGTTTCCTTTTACTTTTTCAGTAAGGCAAAGGAGAATGAAAGAAGTAGATAATCTTGAAAGTATAAAAGAAGAATGGTAAGTTAATTCAAACTATGAATTCTTTGTGAATGCCTTTGTTAGTATCTTTCTGTTTCTTTTTTTTTTAATTAATTCATTAATTTATTTATTTTTTGAGATAGCACCCTGGGGAGAGTGCTGTGACATCACAGCTCACAGCAACCTCAAACTCTTGGGCTTAAGTGATTTTCTTGCCTCAGCCTCCCAAGTAGCTGGGACAACAGGCGCCGACAACTCCCGGCTGTTTCTTTTTTTTGCAGTTGTTATTGTTTTAGCTGGCTGTGCTGGGTTCAAACGCCCCATGAACCTGCCAGCCTCAGTGTATGTGGCCAGCAACCTACCCACTGAGTTATGGGCACCGCCCTCTTTCTCTGCTTTTATTGCATTTCACTGGCGTAGATAGTAAAGTAAGTTTTAAATATGTATGAGGCTCGGTTCCTATAGCTCAGTGGTTAGGACGCCAGGAGCATACACCAGGGTTGGCAGGTTCAAACCTGGTCCAGGCCTGCTAAACAACAACGACAAGTGCAACAAAAAAATAGCCAGGCTTTGTGGCAGGCGGCTGTAGTCCCAGCTACTTGGGAGGCTGAGGCAATTGAATGGCTTCCCAAGCAGCTGTGATTACAGGCACTAGCCACTAGTTTTTCTATTATAGTACAGATGGAGTTTCACTCTTGCTTAGTCTGGTCTCAAACTCCTGAGCTCAGGCAATCCACCTGTATCAGTCTCCCAAAGTACTAGGTTACAGACATAGGCCACCATGCTCAACCCCATAGGTAATATTTGTGGGTTTGTTGTTGTTTTTATTTATTTATTTATTTATTTATTTAATTTTTTTGAGACAGAGCCTCAAGCTGTTGCCCTGGGTAAATGGCTGTGGCATCACAGCTCACAACAACCTCCAACTCCTGGGCTCAAGCGATTCTCCTGCCTCCGCCTCCCAAGTAGCTGGGACTACAGCCGCCTGCCACAACACCCGGCTATTTATTGGTTGCAGCCGTCATTGTTTGGCGGGCCAGGGCTGGATTTGAACCCGCCAGCTCAGGTGTACGTGGCTGGTGTCTTAGCCGCTTGAGCCACAGGCTCCAAGCCAATATTTGTGTTTTTTGAGGCAATCTCACTATGTCGCCCTGGATCGAGTGCTGTGGTGTCACAGCTCACAGTAACCTCAAACTCTTGAGCTTAAGCGATTATCTTGCCTCAGCCTCCTGAGTAGCTGGCACTACAGGTGCCTGCCACAACGCCTGGCTATTTTTTTGTTTTGCAGTTCAGCTGGGGCCAACGTCCTACTCGCTGAGCCACAGGCACCTCCCTGAGCCTTTTTTTTTTGAAACAGAGTCTCAAGCTGTCACCCTGGATAGAGTCCTGTGGCATCACAGCTCACAGCAACCTCTAATTCCTGGGCTCAAGTGAGTCTCTTGCCTCCACCTCCCAAGTAGCTGGGACTACAGGTGCCTGCCACAACACCCGGCCATTTTTTGGTTGCAGCCGTCATTGTTGTTTGGCAGGCCAAGGCTGGATTCGAATCCGCCAGCTCAGGTGTATGTGGCTATGGCTGTGGCTTGCGCCTTAGCCCGTTGAGCCACAGGCGCCGAGCCTTTTTTTTTTTTTGAGACAGAGTCTCAAACTGTCCCACTGGGTTGAGTGCTATGGTGTCATCATAGCTCACAGCAACTTCTATCTCTTGGACGCAAGCAATCCTCTTGCCTTGGTTTTTTCTATTTTTAGTAGAGGCAGTGTCGTGCTTTTGCTCAGGCTGGTCTAAAACAGATGAGCTCAAGCAGTTTAACCACCTCAGCCTCCCAGAGTGCTAGCATTACCAGCATGAGCCACCATGCCCAGCTGATAATATTTCTTATATGATGAAATACAAATAAATGCTTGTAATCACAGTGGCTCTGGAGGCTGAGGCAGGAAGATCACTTGAGCCCAGGAATTCAATGTTGCAGTAATTTAGGATTGTGCCACTATCATAAATCTAGCCTGGGTAAAACTCAGTCTAAAAAAATATGTATATGTGTACATACATACATACAGACAGACCAGTATTGAACCACTATAAATAAAGCTTTCAGTGGGAAGTCTCATTCTGAAGTATGCACAGAAGCAAAAAAATGGTTGTTCCTGATGCATTGTCACCTTCAGTTTCGAGAGTGTTTTGTGTTACCAAAAAGCACATAGTAACCCCTTTTAAAGCCATTTTGAGCCCTTTAAAAATAACATTTTTCCTTACACCAATGATTCTCAACTTGGAGAAATTGTTGCCCCCATACACACACACATTTGGCAATGTGTAGAGCAGTGGTTCTCAACCTTCCTAATGCCGCGACCCTTTAATACAGCCCCTCATGTTGTGGTGACCCCCAACCATAACATTATTTTCATTGCTACTTCATAACTGTAATTTTGCTACTATTATAAATCATAATGTAAATATCTGACATGCTGAATATATTTAGGTGACCCCTATGAAAGGGTTGTTCGACTGGCAAATGGGTCAGGACACAAATGTCAATGGGACTGAGGTTTACTGCTCTAGACTAAAAAGTATAATGACTTCCCCAAGATCACACATCTATGATATTAACTTAAAAGAGTCCCAAACTAGGCTGGGCACAGTGACTCACGCCTGTAATCGTAGCACTCTGGGAGGCTGAGGTAGATGGATTGCCTGAGCTCACAAGTTTGAGACCCGCCTGAGTAAGAGGGAGACCTCATCTCTAAAAATACCCAGGTGTTGTGGGTGGGCACCTATAGTCCTAGCGACATGGGAGGCTGAGACAAGAGTATCGCTTGAACCCAAGAGTTTGAGGTTGCTGTGAGCTGTGACAACACTGCAGTCTACTGGGGGCTACAAAGTGAAACTCTGTCTCAAAACAAAAAAAGAGTCCCAAACTATAGACATGGAGGTAGCAGTTCAGTTCAGCTTCCCTTAACTAGAACAGCTTAACATAAATTTTTAGAGAACTGATAATCACTATTGCTTTTTCTTTGTTTGTTTGTTTAGGGATTGTGAAATAGGATCTGACAATCAACCTCTTAGTGCTAATCAACAAACAAATTGTGAATATTTTGTTGATAGCCTTTTTGAGGAAGCTCAGAAGATTGGTACCAAATGCTTGTCCCCCACAGGACAGAAGAAACAGG
>CAUYRH010084960.1:0-45765 GCA_963574655.1 Perodicticus potto
CTGTAGTCCCAGCTACTTGGGAGGCAGAGGCAGGAGACTCGCTTGAGCCCAGAAATTGGAGGTTGCTGTGAGCTGTGATGCCACGGCACTCTATCCAGGGTGACAGCTTGAGGCTCTGTCTCAAAAAAAAAAAAAAAAAAACCAACTATTTTTTTTGTCTACATTTGGAGTACACCTCATTGGAAAATTTATAACTATAAGGTTATCATTAACTTGAATTAAAATCTTTAAAAGTATATATGTGTATACATGCTCTTCACTTAAGATGCACTATGGATTACGGTTTTGCAAAACCAAGAGAGAAAAACTTCAAGTGCTCTCTGGAAACAATCACGTGTAAGCATCTACATAAATGCATATTTTTACCAAAATTGACTTATTTCTCAGCATCTGAAATGGCATGAATTTCAAGCAAGTTCCTAATCAAAGTTTATTAGATGTTCTAATTATGTATCAGAGGCTATTTTTTGTCATTTCAATCAAAACCATTTTAAATGATTAATTATTTTATAAAAAAAGCAACGATGAAAATTATTCCAATTGTATTTCAAGAATTTATAAAAAGGCAATTTTATGCATTTTATTGAAGCTGCATAGAAACTGAGTTTGCAAAAGAAAAATACAGTTGATGATTAAATTTTGAATACAAGCCAGGATGTTCTAGTCAGAAAATGGATTAGCACTTGTGATTCACAAAATTAGAGCCTAATGCTTATCAGGATTGAAGAAGTTTCTATTTTATAGTTTTCTATGGACCCATTAATGGGAAGTTTCTTTGAATTTCTTGAACATGTCAACTTTTTGAAAGAAATAAATGTTTTTTTATTTTTTTATTTTTATTTTTTTGAGACAGAGCCTGAAGCTGTCACCCTGGAGAGAGTGCCGTGGCATCACAGCTCACAGCAACCTCCAATTCCTGGGCTCAAGCGAGTCTCCTGCCTCCGCCTCCCAAGTAGCTGGGACTAGAGGCGCCCGCCACAACGCCCGGCCATTCTTTGGTTGCAGCCGTCATTGTTGTTTGGCAGGCCCAGGCTGGATTTGAACCCGCCAGCTCAGGTGTACGTGGCTGGCGCCTTAGCCGATTGAGCCACAGGCGCCGAGCCGAAAGAAATAAATGTTATTTTATCATGAATGAGAAACTGATTTTGGCAATAGCTAACTAACTTGCCTATTTATTTATTTTTTTTCTTTGAGATGGAGTCTCACTCTGTCACTCTGGGTAGAGTGCAGTGGAGTCATAGCTCACAGCAACTTCAAATCTTGGGCTCAAGCGATCCTGTCTTGGCCTCCCAGAGTGCTAGGTTTGCAGGTGAGAGCCAATACGTCCTGCCTAACTTGCCTACTTGTATAGCACAGTACAGTTGATAAAATTTTGCACAATTCTAATTGGTCTTGATAACAATAGGAATTAAAATGTTACAATTATGGATTTAAGACTATTTCATCATTAACCTTAACTGTACCACCATACATATTGTATATACAGTAGGAGCTATGCAAGTTGACCGCCCAAGGGACTATAATAAGCTGGTCAGCACATGCAGGTAATTAACATAAGGAACTAGGCCTATTGTGCTGATAAGCACATGTAGTGCATATCCGGTCTATGAAAATTAGTTCAGTTTAAGGAGGTGGTCAATGTAGGGTGGGTCTACTGTGTTAAAATTCATTAACTATTTCAAATAGGTAATTTATAATTTTTGTGTCTATAATGCTTATATTAAATTTGTTCTCAGTGTTTTTTAAAATTAATTTGGAATCCAAATTGAACCCATTGAATTGAACCTTGATCCTAAATATTTTTCAAATCTGTGCCCAACTCTCCATCCCTACTAATCCACTCAGATTACCAACTGTCGTCTAATTTACTTCCATGCCCAGCACTTTGTCCTTCCAAATTCACCTTCCGCTCAGCTTGCTGCCAGTGTGATCATCGTAAATTACGGATCTGACAACATCTCTTTTCTGTCTAACTTTGAGTGGGTCCATCCCACTGACAGCAGGGTATCAAGTGTGAGAACGCACATGGTATAGAGAAACCCCAGGTCCATTCTATTGGCAGCCCGGTATCAAGTGTGAGAACGCACAGCGTATAGAGAAATCCTGCCCTCCAGTTTGAGAAACACTGGGTTAGGGGTTAAAGTGTGCCAGTTTAGGAAATTGCTAAATAAGCATAAATATAAGTGTGGGTGCTGAAACCACATGGTAATACCTGGTTATACTTCTCAAACAAGGAGATTATATTAATCTTTTAAAAGCACCTCATTAAAATAAAAACACTAAACCTCTCTCTTCAGTTTCTAGTTAAACATAACTGACTGGGCTGAGCGCAATGGCTCACACCTGTAATCCCAGCACTTTGGGAGGCCAAGGCAGGAGGATCATTTTAGGTCATAGTCTGAGTGAGACTATGTCTACAAAAAACAGGAAAATTAGGCTGGGCTTGGTGGTTCATGCCTGTAATCCTAGCACTCTGGGAGGCTGAGGCGGGAAAATCTCTTGAGTCCAAGAGTTAGAGAGATCAGCCTGAGCAACAGTGAGGCCCTGACTCTACTAAAATTAGAAAAATTAGTTGGGCATGGTATGGTGGTGCACACCTCTAGTCCCAGCTACTTGGGAGGCTGAGGCAAGAGGATTGCTTAACCCCAAGATTTTGAGGTTGCTATGAGCTATGATGCCATGGCACTCTACCGAGGGAGACAGAGTGAGATTCTGTCTCAAAAAAAAGGGAAAATTAGCTGTGCATGGTGGTGGGTGCCTGTAGTCCCAACTACTTGAGAGGCTGAGGCAGGAGAATTGCTTGAGTCCATGATTCTGAGGTTGCACTGAGTTATAATGACCTCACTATACTGTTGCCCAGGCAATAGACAGAGATCTGTCTCTAAAAAGAATTTTAAGATTAAATTAAAAAAGATGACAGACTGAAGGCATGCATCTAATTTTATGTTCCCTCCTGAGATCCCACTAAAATGATAATATAGAGGTGTTTTTTTTTTTTTTGCAGTTTTTGGCTGGGGCTGGGTTTGAACCCACCACCTCCGGCATATGGGGCCAGTGCCCTACGCCTTTGAGCCACAGGCACCACCCAGTATAGAGTTTTTTTTAAAGCACAAACCCCCCAAGTTAGGAAGGACAGGATGGTAAACCACAGCAACACAGTTCTGGAAATTAAAAGCAGAAGAAAAGAGGTCACTGATTTAGCATCTCAAGATAGCTCGATACCAAACTAAGGAGCCAAGAACCCAAACAATTTATACTACAGAAGCTTCAAAAGGGTTTGAAAGTTTGTCACCTTGTATCTGGAAATAGGATGGGGGGATGAATTAAAATAAGGATCAGGCTTGGCGCCTGTGGCTCAGCGGGCTAAGGCGCCAGCCATGTACACCTGAGCTGGCAGGTTCGAATCCAGCCCGGGCCTGCCAAACAACAATGATGGCTGCAACCAAAAATGGCCTGGCGTTGTGGCAGGTGCCTGTGGTCCCAGCTACTTGGGAGGCGGAGGCAGGAGACTCGCTTGAGCCCAGGAATTGGAGGTAGCTGTGAGCTGTGATGCCACAGCACTCTATCCAGAGTGACAGCTTGAGGCTCTGTCTCAAAAAATAAAATAAAATAAAATAAGGATCAGTAGGACTCTGTTTAAGAAGATTCCCTCCCACATGCTATTTTGCCACTTGACTACCCCTGCCACCCTCCCACCCCCCACAGCCCAGGCAAAAGACCAAAAGGTTTTTCCTCTGGAGTGTTAAATAGAGTTAAATAGGACAAGCTCCAGCAAGATGAGAATGTAAACGAGGAAAAAGACGTGGGGTACAGAAAGAAGATTTAGCAAGAAGAGAATAGCCAGGAGAGCAGTAAAACACAGGTTGGGTGAGGAAGACCAGGCCAAACTGCGGGAAGGTAGGAGTCTGGGGAAAGAATTCTTCAAAGCAATGACACAGACAGACTCTCCGGGGTGAACAGCTTCACTGGATGTTTAGACAAGTGGCAGAAAACTTGGGATGGAATTACTGTTGAGTGCATAAAAAACAAAGTACATCCCCAAATCTTAGAAAATATGAATGTTGAGGCTCGGTGCCTGTGGCTCAGCGGGCTAAGGCGCCAGCCACGTACACCTGAGCTGGCGGGTTTGAATCCAGCCTGGGCCTGCCAAACAACAATGATGGCTGCAACCAAAAAATGGCCAGGTGTTGGGGCGGGCGCCTGCAGTCCCAGCTATTTGGGAGGCGGAGGAAAGAGACTCACTTAAGCCCAGGAATTGGAGGTTGCTGTGAGCTGTGATGCCACGGCACTTTATCCAGAGTGACAGCTTGAGGCTCTGTCTCAAAAAACAAACAAACAAACAAAAATATATATATATATATGAATGTTGGGAGGAAAAAGAAGAAAAGTAATTATAGTTTACTACATGGCTCAGCTCTGGATATAATTTATGTATCACTCATGGCCTTTTGGTTAAGGTCAAGTATAGCCTTTACATGAGTATAATAAAGTGAATGCCGAATTCTGAACTAATCAAAATTATGAAATGATTAGGTTGGAAGAGTAGATGATATTCTATCATATAACATATATCCTTTGTGACATCTTTTGTAATAAACCAGTAAACATCAGTGATGTTCTACATAAAGTACATGTGTAACAGGGCTAGAGGATATACATGTTGGTTTGCGTCCATGGTTTTGGGGTCATGACTCCCATAAGTCTTGTCACAGTCTTGTGTTACGATGCTGGGGCGCCTCCAGCTTCGGATGAAGGCCTCAGAAAACAGCATCTCTCTCTCTGCACTTCTCAAGCCTTCCCTTCACCTGCTCCTTTTTCTGCCCAAGGCAGGGGAGAAACTAAAAATATACTGTAATCTTCCCCTGCCTCTGGCCATAAAGCAATTCTCTGCCTTACCTTGCCTGGTTGTGGGTCATAAGACCCACATTTCAGAAGGGATCCTGCCCGGTGTCCTGGAGGAAGGATGCTGTACAGAGAGGCTGAGAAGAATCTGGACAGACGGGCCTTGCTGTGTGGCCATGCTCTGTCTGTTAGTGTCAGATCACACCTATCTCGTCCAATCTCAATTCTACACAGTTGTCAGTCGTCCCTGTCCAGGGAAGTCTTTACAGAAAGCCCAAGAGGACAGGGCTGGGAAGCTTCCAGATGGCTGAACATGTGGAGGTCCCTGGGGGGCGGCACACCCAGGGAGGCCAGGAGCACTCTGTGTCCCTTCCCCCATACCTTGCCCTATGTCTCTCTTCATCTGTATCCTTTGTGATACCTTTTATAACAAACCAATAAATGACAGTGAGCATTTCCCTGAGGTCTGAGAGCCACTCAAGCATAACAATTGAGACTAAGGAGGGGGTCTAGGAAGCCCCGGGTCACAGCCCATTGGTTGGAAGCACAGGCAAAACAACCTTGGGCTGGCAAGGAGCATCAGAAGTAGGGGACAGAGGCCAGGTATGGTGGCTCATGCCTGTAATCCCAGCGCTCTGGGAGGCTGAGGTGGGTGGATTGCTTGAGCTCAGGAGTTCAAGACCAGCCTGAGCAAGAGCAAGACCCCCATCTCTGAAACTAACCAGGCATTTTGGTGGGTACCAATAGTCTCAGGTACTTGGGAGGCTGAGGCTAGAGAATCACTTGAGCCCAAGAGTTTGAGGTGGCTGTGAGCTATGACACCACGGCACTCTACCCAGGGCAACAAAGTAAGACTGTGTCTAAAAAAAAAAGAAGTGAGGACGGGACAGTCTTGTGTGACTGAGCCCTGGCCCTGACACCATCTCCAGGTAGATGGTGCTGGAAATGAATTTGTCTGCTGCAGAATTGCCTTGGGAGGGAAGAAGTCCCCATGTGTCTGGTCACAGGAGTCTTCTGTGTTGAGTGCTGTGGAGGAGACAGGACCAGCAGTTGTGTTGCTCTCAGAGCGGGAAAGGTGGGTGTGAGTGGGTGGGTGGGTGGCAGGGAGCCTATCCTCATTGTCCCTGTGAGACGCCAGGTGGTAGCAATGCAAACTTGTCATTTAGAAGTATAGAGGTTAGTGCCACAACTCAGCTGGAAGATTTGAAAGTGTTTGGCTCTGGAAAGATGAGACGGCACAAGGAGAGTGGCTGGGGACTCCTGAATTTGAAAAACAAAATTCTCACAGGAAAACTCCCAAGTTCAATTTTGTCGTGCTCCTCAGTCAAGGCCTCCAGTGAGCCAGACCCTGCCTACTGCTCTAGTAACGGCCCTTCCTCACATTCCCCCCATGTATCCCCACACCTATGTGTGGCCCGCACACCCCCGCCCCAGCTTCTGCACCACCTCCTCCTGCTGCTCTGCTGCCTCTTCTCTGCCTTCCTGCGGGTTATTTTATTTTTAGCATTCCATTTTGATTTATCTATACTGTTGTGTGTTTTTTAAATTAAATTTTTTTTCTTTCAGAGAATGGGGTCTTTCTCACTTGCTCAGACTGAACTGGAACTCCTGGGCTCAAGCGATCCTCACACTTTAGCCTCCCAAGTAGATAGGGTTATAGGCTCTGCCACTGTGCCCCTCGCTATAGCAGGTTTTTTTCTTTTTCTTGGTTTTTTTTTTTTTGAGACAAATTCTTATTCTGTCTCCCTGGGTAGAGTGTAGTGGTGTCATAGCTCACAGCAACCTCAAACTCCTGGGTTTAAGCAATCCTCTTGCCTCAGCCTCCCAAGTAGCTGGGATTACAGGCACCTGCCACGACGCCCAGCTATTTTTTTTAGAGATGGGGTCTCACTCTTGCTCAGGCTGATCTCAAACTTGTGAGCTCAGGCAATGCACCCACCTTGGCCTCCCAGAGTGCTAAGATTGCAGGCATGAGCCACCACGCCCGGCCAGCACAATTGTCTTAACTGTTTCTTCTATATACATTTAGAGCCACTTCAGATAATATCCTTACCTTGCTGTATGCATCAAACATAATTTAGAAAATTCTAGAGAACAATAATCTATTATACTTACCGACATGTTGACTCTTCCCATTGTTCTTTCTTCATTCTCAATGTTCCGTTTCCTCATTCTATCATTTTCTTTCTGTTTGAATAACTTCCATTAGTTATTCTTTAAAAGTGGTTCTGCTGCAGACGCGTCTCCTAGTTCCCTTCACCTTGTCTAGCCTGGCCTCTGTTCCTTTGGTTAGTCTGTCCTCTGCGAATGCCACATTGCCTTCTTCATGGTGGGATCCCTAGTGATAAAAGCTCTCTGGCTTTGTGGAATTTCTTCCCTAGTGTCTTGGCTATTCTTGATGTTTCCAATTCCTCATGCATTTCAGATTCAGCTTGTTATTTCTACAAAGATCCTGTTGGGATTTGATCAGCATTATGTAAACTTTATAATTAGGGTAGAGGTGATAACGTGAACAATATTGGATCTTATGAACGTTGTACATAAGTGCCTATATTGGGGTTCTTTAATTTCTCAGTAACATCTTACAGTTTTCAGTATCGAGTTGTGCACATTTCTCCTTAGGCTTATTTCTAGGGGTTTGAGGCTTTTTAATGTTATTGTAAACATTCTCGTCTTTAACATTTCATTACAGGAGTGAGCACGGTGGCTCCTGTAATCCTAGCGCTCTGGGAGGCTGAGGCGGGTGGATTGCTTGAGCTCAGGAGTTCGAGACCAGCCTGAGCAAAAGTGAGACCCCCCTGTCTCTACTAAAAATAGAAAAACTGAGGCAAGAGATCGCTTGAACCCAAAAGCTGGAGCTGAGACGCTACGGCACTCTACCCATGGGGATAGCTTGACACTCTGTCTCAAAAAAAAAAAAAATTCATTTCTTACTTGTGAGTTGCTGAGATGTAGAAATACAATGATTTGCTTAATTATATCTTGGCATCTTGTTAAATTCACTTATTAGTTGTGATAGTTTTTATATTACTTTGGATATGTGTACAAACATATCATTGAGACAATGTGTTTCCAATCCTTATATATTTTATGCCGTTTTCTTTTTGCCTTATTGCAGTGGCTTGGTCATCCAATTTAATGCTAAGTAGTAGTTGTAATAACAGGCATCTGTATCTTTTTCTCAATCTCTGTGGGGAGAATTTTCAATATTTTGCCATTTGGAATGATATCTGTTGCTAATTTAATGTTTTTGGCAACTGTTCTTTATCAGATTAAAGAAGCTACCATCTATTCTTAGCTTGCTAAACATTTTATATCTGTTTTTTTTTTGAGACAGAGCCTCAAGCTGTCACCCTGGATAGAGTGCTGTGGCATCACAGCTCACAGCAACCTACAATTCCTGGGCTCAAACGAGTCTCCTGCCTCCGCCTACCACGTAGCTGGGACTACAGGTGCCCGCCACAAAGCCCGGCCATTTTTCGGTTGCAGCCATCATTGTTGTTTGGCAGGCCCGGGCTGGATTCGAACCCGCCAGCTCAGGTGTACGTGACTGGCGCCTTAGCCACAGGCGCCGAGCCAACATTTTATTTTCTTTTATTTTGAGACAAAGTCTTGCTCTGTTCCCTGGGATAGCGTGTACAATGGTGTCATCACATTTGACTATAACCTCAAACTCTTGGCTTCAAGCAATCCTCCCACCTAGGCTTCCCAAAATGATGAGATTACAGTTGTGAACCAGGGAGCCCTGCTTTAGTTTGCTAAAAATTTAAAAATCATGAATGGGTTTTGAATTTTGTCAAATGTATATTCTTCATCAATTGAGATTATGATATTAATTTTCTTTTGCCTGTGTTAATGTGGATTACGTTGATTACTTTTTAAATTTTTTATTCATTTTTATTGTGTCTTGTTTTTTTTGAGACAGAGTCTCACAATGTCGCACTCGGTAGAGTACTATGGCATCACAGCTCACAGCAACCTCAAACTCTTGGGCTTAAGCGATTCTCTTGCCTCAGCCTCCCAAGTAGCTGGGACTACAGGCACCCACCACAATGCTCGGCTATTTTGTTGTTGTTGCCATTGTTGTTTTTAGCTGGCCCAGGCTGGGTTCGAACCCGCCAGCCTCCATGTATGTGGCTGGTGCCCTACCCACTGAGCTACCGGCGCCACCTGATTACTTTTTTTAAATTGAGGGCTAATTTATATACAGTGAAACACACAGATCTTAGCGTATGGTTCAGTAGATTTTGATAATTACATGCACCTATATAACCCAAACCCTGTCAAAACACAGACATTTTCTTTTTTTTTTTTTTCTTTTTTGTAGAGACAGAGTCTCACTTTATCACCCTCTGTAGAGTGCCGTGGCATCACACAGCTCACAGCAACCTCCAATTCCTGGGCTTACGCGAGTCTCTTGCCTCAGCCTCCCGAGTAGCTAGGACTACAGACGCCCGCCACAACGCCTGGCTATTTTTTTGTTTGTTTTGCAGTTCGCCGAGGCTGGGTTTGAACCCACCACCTTCGGTATATGGGGCCGATGCCCGACTCGCTGAGCCACAGGTGCCGCCCAAAACAAAGACATTTTCACTACCTGAGAAATTCCTTTGTGACCTTCAAGTCAATCTAGCACCTCCTCTATTGACACTTTAGATTTTTTTCAGTATAAGTTAGTTTTGACTGCCCTCAAACTTCATAAAAATGTAATCATCTGGTGTGTATTCTTCGTAATTGCAAGCGAATCAGTAGCTAGTTCCCTTTTATGAAGTGTTTACTCCATTGTATAAACACACTATACATTTTTAGTCTATTCCATTGCTGATGGACCTTTGGGCTCTTTCCAGTTTCTGGCTATTGTTAATGAATCTGCTATAAATATTGTTGTACAAATCCTTTTGTGTCCATGTGTTTCTTTCTCTTGGGTAAATATCCAGAAGTGGAATTTCTGTTGCAAGGAAGGTGTATGTTTAACTTTAAAAGAAAATGTCTGACTTCCTTCCAAAACAGGCTTAGATGTATCTGTTTTTCCCTCCTTCAGTTTTCCCAGTTCTTGTTTCATGTGATTTGAAGTTCTGTTATGCATTTAGGATGACTAGATCTTATTGACATTATGACCATTATCACAAAATGTCCCTCTTTATTTCTGCTTATATTCCTCATCCCAAAGTCAACCTTGTTTGTCACTAATATAACCACTCCAGGTTTTTTTTTTTTTTTTTTGAGACAGAGTCTTACTATGTCGCCCTCGGTAGAGTACCGTGGCTTCACAGCTCACAGCAACCTCAAACTCTTGGACTTAAGCTGTTCTCTTGCCTCAGTCTCCCACGTAGCTGGGAGTACAGGCATCCACCACAACTCCTGACTATTTTTGTTGTTGTTGCAGTTGTTGTTGTTTTAGCTGGCCCTGGCTGGGTTAGAACTTGCCAGTCTCGGTGTATGTGGCCGACGCTCTACCCACTGAGCTACGGGCGCTGCCAGCTGGTCTTGCTTTTTTTTTTTTTTTTAAAAAAAAAAAATACTGTTTTGGCTTGGCGCCTGTGGCTCAATGGGCTGAGGCGCCAGCCATGTACACCTGAGCTGGCGGGTTCGAATCCAGCCAAACAACAATGACCAAAAAATGGCCGAGTGTTGTGGCGGGCACCTGTAGTCCCAGCTACTTGGGAGGCTGAGACAGGAGAATCGCTTGAGCTCAGGAGTTTAAGGTTGCTGTGAGCTGTGATGCCACAGCACTCTACCCAGGGGGACAGCTTGAGGCTTTGTCTCAAAAAAAAAAAAAAAATACTGTTTTGACAGCGGCACCTATTGCTCAAAGGAGTGGGGCGCCGGCCCCATGTGCTGGAGGTGGCGGGTTCAAACCCAGCCCCGGCCAAAAACGGCAAACAAAAAAAGAAGAATGTGAATATAGTCTAATGACTTCTTTAGGGCAGTGTCTGTGGCTCAGCGAGTGGGGCGCCAGCCCCATATACGGAAGGTGGCAGGTTCAAACCCGGCCTCGGCCAAACTGCAAAAAACAAAAAGCTATCCAGGCATTGTGGCGGGCACCCATTGTCCCAGCTACTCGGGAGGCTGAGGCAAGAGAATTGCCTAAGCCCAGGAGTTGGAGGTTGCTGTGAGCTGTGTAACCCCATGGCACTCTACCGAGGGCAATAAAGTAAGACTTTGTCTCTACAAAAAAATATATATATATACTGTTTTGAATCCTGCATTTATGTATTTATTTATTTATTTATTTTTGCAGTTTTTGGCCAGGGCTGGGTTTGAACCCACCACCTCTGGCATATGGGGCCAGCGCCCTACTCCTTTGAGCCACAGGCTCTGTCCTGGTCTGGCTTTTTTATCCAACCTGATAATCTCTGTATTTTTTTTTTTTTTTTTTGAGACAGAGCCTCAAGCTGTCACCCTGGATAGAGTGCAGTGGCATCACAGCTCACAGCAACCTCCAATTCCTGAGCTCAAGCGAGTCTCTTGCCTCTGCCTCCCAAGTAGCTGGGACTACAGGCGCCCACCACAATGCCCGGCCATTTTTTGGTTGCAGCCATCATTGTTGTTTGGCGGCCCCAGGCTGGATTCGAACCCGCCAGCTCAGGTGTACGTGGCTGGCGCCTTAGCCTGCTGAGCCACAGGCACCAAGCCATAATCTCTGTATTTTACAGTATGCAGTATGTTTACATGTAATGTAAAAATTGACATGGTTGGTTTTATGTCTAGTATATCACTACACGTTTTCTGTTAGTTTTATCTATTCTTTGTTTCCCCCCCCTTTTTTTGTCTTATCTCCTGTTTTGGCTTAATAGCTATATCTCTTTGGGTTATTTTTTTAATGGTTGTCTAAGGTTTACAATGTACATTTTTAGCTTATCACAGTCTACTTTCAAATAATAACATGCTATTTCTCAGATAATGTAAAAATTATACACAGTGAAACCTTGAATAACATGGAGGCTAGAGGTAGCACCCCCTGTGCGGCCAAAAATCCGCTAATACTTTTGACTCCCCCAGACCTAACTAGTAATAACCGACTGTGGATCAGAAGCACTACCAATAATATACACAGTTGATTAACACATATTTTGTGAGTTATATGTATTTATATACTGTATTCTTATAATAAAGTAGGTTAAAGAAAAGAAAATGTTATTAAGACAATCGTAAGAAAGAGGAAATACATTTACTAATCATCGGGTGGCCGTGGGTCATCATGAAAGCCTTCATCCTTATTGTCTTCACGCGGAGTAGGCTGAGGAGGGGGACTAGGAGGAGGGTTGGTCTTGCTGTCTTACGGGGAGCAGAAGTGGAGGAGACAGAGGAGGCAGGGGGAGGAGCAGGGGAGGCAGGAGCACTGGGTGTAACGGTCACTGAAAAAAGCTGCATACATGTGGAACTAGGCAGTTCGAACCGGTGTTGTTCGAGGGTCAGTGTTACTTTCATTTTCCCTTTCTGTACTTTGTGCTGATCTTCTTGTACATCTCACTTCTACGTATGTTAAACCCCCATAAGATACTGTCATTATTTTTGCTTTAAACAATTATCTTTTTCAAACATTGAGAAATGAGAGAAACTTGTATTTACCCATATATTTATCATTTCCAGAATTCTTCTTCTTTTTTTTTTTTCTTTGTAGATCTGCGTTTTCATTTGGTGTCATTTCTTTCAGTTGCACGAACTTCCTTTAACGTTTCTTGCAGTGCAGGCCTGCTGGCCATGGATTTTTTCAGCGGTGTCTGCTCTGGTAGACACTCAGTTCCCGGATTCCCAGTAATTCTTGGAATCCTGAGAGACCGATGGTGAGATGCAGAGACAAACGAGATTACTTGCAATGAATGCAGTGTGTAGACGAGTCCACTGGGGAGGTGCAGGCACTAAAATACAATGACGTTGTCCCCAGGGGGATGGTTCCAGTGGCAAAGTCTTGGATGTGTTCTCAGCTGCCTACTCATATGACCACCCATTTGAATTGAACTTTATACCCTCGAGAGCACTGTCAGAGAGCTAGACTCAAAAAGAGAGACATACATAACTGAGGTTTTTTTGTATGTTGTACGACTGTCTGATGAGGAAATGTCACCCAGTGACCTTCAGCTGGTACTCTGAAAGTGCACATACCTCTCCAACCTCCCATCTCCTCTGCTGAGTCTTCTTGGGGGCCCCTCAAATGCTGCACTTCCTCCCCAAATGCAAGACCAGGCAAGCTGTCTTTGCTGCTGGTCCTAGTGATGGCTCCAGCACCCATTACAGATCAAGTCCTCACCTGCTCCTGTCCCCAGGGAGCCCTGGATCTCAGATGTGTTTGCCAAGCCCTGCCCGCTTGCTTCCCTGGCTGCTTCACAGAAGTAGTTGTGGGAAGGGAGGGGCAGAGAGGTCTGCTCCAGCCACCATCACCCAGCGTCCCTTACCTCCATACCCTTGGATAAGAAAAGAAAGGAGGAAGGAACTCTTAGGAAGAGGACACTTCCGAACACCTCTGAGCCAGACTCCCCCAAAGCAGTAGAGGCTAGGCCTCTGGGAGGCTGAGGCGCGTGGGTTACAGGAGCTCGGGAGTTACACATCAGCCTGAGCTAGTGCGAGACCCATCTCTAAAAAAACTAGCCGGGCGGCTCGGTGCCCGTAGCACAGGGGTTACCATGCTGGCCACACACACTGAGGGTGGCAGGTTCGAACCCGGCCTGCCCCAGCTAAACAACAATGACAACTGCAACAAAAAAATAGCCAGAAAAAAAAAATAGCTGGGTGTTAGGGCGGCGCCTGTGGCTCAACGAGTAGGGCGCTGGCCCCATATACCGAAGGTGGTGGGTTCAAACCCGGCCTCGCTAAACTGCAAAACAAAAAAATATCTGGGCACTGTGGCAGGTACTTGTAGTCCCAGCTACTCGGGAGGCTGAGGCAAGAGAATCGCCTAAGCCCAGGAGCTGGAGGTTGCTGTGAGCTGTGTGACGCCACAGCACTCTACCAAGGGCGATAAAGTGAGACTCTGTCTCTACAAAAAAAAAAAAAAAATAGCTGGGTGTTGTGACGGGCTCCTGTAGTCCCAGCTACTTGGGAGACTGAGGCAAGAGAATCGCTTAAGCCTAGGAGTTGGAGGTTGCCCCTTCCATAAAGTTTGTCATTTCTTGCTGAAGCTAAAAAAAAAAAAAAAAGTAGTAAAAGAGTTGGAGGTTGCTGTGAGCTGTGATGCCCCAGTACTCTACTAAGGGCAACATTGTGAGACTCTGTCTCAAAAACAAACAAACAAACAACAACAAAAAAATAGGGCAGCACCTGTGGCTCAAAGGAGTAGGGTGCCTGCCCCACATACCGGTGGGTTCAAACCCGGCCCTGGCCAAAAACTACAAAAAGAACGCCAAAAACCAAAAAAACTAGCTGGGCATTGTGGCGGGCACCTATATTCCTAGCTACTCAGAAGGTTGAGGCAAGAAGATTGGTCAAGCCCAAGAGTTTGAGTTTGCTGTGAGCTATGACATCACAGCACTCTACCAAGGGCAACAAAGTGAGACTCTGTCTCAAAAAAAAATAAAAAGAGAGAGTGGATTCCAAAGCCCAACGATCTTAAGTCCGCTATATGTTCACTGTGTGATCTGGGGGAAATTATTTAAACTCTCTGGTAGTGCCGACTTCATAAGGATTGCTGTGCTCACTAAATGTAACATCAACAGTTTCGGAAACTTAGGAAGCACTGTATAAATGCTGGGTATTACAGCTCTGTGCAGACTGAAACGTGGTATTTTGGGGACAGACACTGGACCTTGAGAAACAGTGGGCTCTTTTTGGTGAAGCCCACACTGCCGGGCATCGGACGGGAATAGCAGTACTAGCCAGACGTGGTAGAGCGCTGACAAAGATGGCTGCAACAAGTCTTTCCATCCTCGAATGCACACTCTTTTGCAATCCGACTGTGCCATTTCTCCCAACAAGAGGTTGAGTCTCTTTACCTAGTCCTTGACTCTGGACTGGACTTGTGACTTACTTTGGCCTGTGAAATGTGCCAGAAAAGGCACTGTATATCTTCTGAGACTTGACCTCAAGCAGTGTCCACTCTAACGCTCTCGGAACCCTCTGCCACCATATTAAGAAGCTCAGTCCGGCCTACAGGAGGATGAGAGACCACGTGGCCCCCAGCTGAGAGCAAGAATGAACTAGCAGGCATAAGAAGAGGATGACCTGGGCCATCCTGCCCCAGTCCAGCATCCAGATGTCTGCAGCTGCATGAGCGACCCCGGGCTGGAGCAGAAGGAAGCTGATCCCAACCCAAATTACTGACCCATAAAATCACAAGCAAATGTGTGGTCATTTTTGTTTAAATCTTCAGATTTTGGAACACCTGAAGAGCAGCTTCATAGGCAGCTGGAGTTGTTTGGGGTCCTGTCTTTAGGGTAGAGCTGTTGCTTACATCTGGGGGACCCTAGAAGCAGGGACACTTCCTCCCAGGTCTTCAACAGAGGCCTCATCTACATGCTGTTAGTCCATCTCTTACCCACAAATGTGGAAACTTCTATTTCTTACATCATTTCTTGAAAGACCGTAGATAGCTGATCTGGTTGATGAGGAAATACAAAGCTTTAAGCAGGCCAAAGGGAAAGGTTAATATAGATAGGAGGGTTACACAAGGAAAGGAATGCACACACCCAGAATTGCCACTCACCAAAGTAGAGTGAGGGAAGGATCAGATAGGAACTTCGACCAAGCAATAATGGGAGTCTTTCCAAAATAATGAGTCCTTAGCTCACACCTGTAATCCCAGCAGCCTGAGAGGCTGAGGCAGGTGGATTGCCTGAGCTCAGGAGTTTGAGATCAGCCTGAGCAAGAGCAAGACCCCATATCAAATAAAAATAGAAAAACTAGCCAGTGTTGTGGTGGACACCTGTAGTTTCAGCTACCGGGAAGCTGAGGCAAGGGGATTGCTTGAGCCCAAAAGTTTCAGGTTGCTGTGAGCTATGATGCCACTGCACTCAACCCAGGGCACAGAGTGAGACTCTGTCTCAAAAAAAAAAAAAAGATGTAAATTATAAAACAAACAAATAAGAGACTTGGAGGACAAACAGATCCCAACATGAAAAGGAACACAGGGGAAGGTACAGAAAACAGATACATTAACAGGTCAGTAATAAAGATTCTCCTGCTCTGAGAAAAAGAGAGTTGGGTGTGCAGATCAGAAGGCTCATTTATCTGCAGAGATAAATGTCTAGACCGACTCTCATGAAACTCCTGAATTCCAAAAAGTAAAAGGAAATATTGCAAGCATCCAAGGATGAAAGTAGGTTCCTCAAAAGGGTAAGAGCCTAACACTGGACTCTCTTTTTCCAGCACTACAGGCTGGAAGCCAATAGGGTCACAGAAAGATGTTCCTGTGAGCTGTGGGGGTGTATTTATAAGTTCAGAAATTCCAGCAGCTGAAGGTGACCTGTGTCTCCACGCCCAGCCAAGCTCTGTGATGAGCAGTTCTGCTCTGGTTGTCTAAATAATGTCTACCTAAACCAGGAACATACCCATTCCCTCATCCCAAACACCTTCCTAAGCGAGCCTCTCCTTCAGACCCAGATTGTATCACCTGACGTGGTTCCTCTGATTTCTTTAGCCCCTAACTCTGAGACACGGGTGCTTCTGACACCACCACCCCCAAACTACGAGCAATGTGAGGTAAGCGTGAGGCATCTGTGAGAGAGGAAGTCCTCACCCATGACCTGATCTACGCCCACACTCGGAAGGATCGGGGCGCTTATGAGAAGTGAAAGGGCATGCAGAGCCATGTCCCGTCCTGCCCTCAAGTTCAGCTAATGGTGCAAACTATGTCATGCCTCGCCCTGGAGGGGTTATTTGCATAGAGATCTTGAGGAAGCTGAAGCGTGCACGTGTGTGTGTGTGTGTGTGTGTGTGTGTGTGAGAGAGAGAGAGAGAAGGGGGTCAGGGCAACACCTCTGCTTTCCGTCCCCAGTGCCAGCCCAGAACTGCTCTTCATATCCACCCAGAAGGTGACAGAATGCCGTATGTTAGGAAAAACTGATATTCAAACAATTTTGTGGACAAGTATAAGCCCTTAAGCTTGGTAAGACGTACTTTTCTCACGTGAACACGAGTGTTTGACTTTAATCTTTCCTTCACACATTCGGTCAACAGGACACGGAAGGGCTGCCATGGGACCAGAGCTAATAGGACGCCAGCCTTTCTAAGTACACGTCAGACCTTCCATTACTAACACAAATGGCTGTCTTGGTTCTTTTCTTTCTCTCTCCTTCCTTCCTTCCTTCCTTCCTTCCTGTCTGACTCTGTCGCCCTGGGTAGAGTGCTGTGGCATCATAGCTCACAGCAACCTCAAACTCTTGGGCTCAAGTGATCCTCTTGTCTCAACCTCCCTGGTAGCCGAGACTACAGGCAACAGCCACAACACCCAGCTAGTTTTTCTATTTTTAGTACTCATGCTGGTCTCAAACTCCTGAGCTCAGGTGATCCACCGTCTCGGCCTCCCAGAGTGCTGGGGTTACAGGCGTGAGCCACCACGCCCGGCACAGTGTTGGTTTTTAATCCCTCTTGGTCTCTCTGCTGCACTGTTAACCCGGGAACGAATTTTGCATTCTCTTCCCTGCTCTCATTTTCATAAACTTCGAAAACCCCCAAATGATTCCTCACTACAAAAAGAGCAAGCACGAAAACTGCTGACCCAGAATCAGTTGAGGGAACCGAGGTAAACAATGTGAGGATTGTGAGCAGTACGGAAGATAACCTGCCCTAAGACGGCTGAGTTAGCTGAGTAAGCCCCAGGAATGTGAGGAAGGAGGAACAGTGTTAATTAATGGTAAATCGGTCAGTAACTGTGTTCATCAGTGTCTCCTGAAAGGATGAAGGGAAAAAGAATGACTGAGAATAACGAGAGAGAAATTATCCTTCAAATTTAAATGGAAACGGACAAATCCCACTCCACCCAGTGGTAAAATGCTCTATTCCTGGCCAAACTTTGATTCCTTACAAGTGCATTCTTTTTTTTTTTTTTTGCAGAGACAGAGTCTCACTCTATCACTCTGTAGAGTGCTGTGACATCACAGCTCACAGCAACCTCCAACTCCTGGGCTTAAGCGATTCTCTTGCCTCAGCCTCCGGAGTAGCTGGGACTACAGGCGCCCACCACAACGCCCGGCTATTTTTTTGTTGCAGTTTGGCCAGGGCCGGGTTTGAAACCGCCACCCTCGGTATATGGGGCTGGTGCCCTACTCACTGAGCCACAGGCGCCGCCCTACAAGTGCATTCTTGAAGGGAAGAGGATCTGGTTAAAGTCTTTAGGGTTTGGAAACATGAACTTGCACTTGGGGTTCTTGGTATAAATTGGAATGAGTCAACAAAAAGAAAGGAAGCCAGGTATTACGACAGCTTCTCACATTGAACTGGTTGTGTGGTCCTATCAACATTTGATTTCAAATTTACAAGAGAATTAGGCTTCCAAGAAAGCCAGTTTAAAATTTATTTCTGGTAGAGAGTTTTTATAGTAAGAAAGAGAGACTAGATTAATTATCATGAGACCAGGTATAAGAATGGCATGTCTGGTTAGCCCAGCATTAGAGTCAGAAGTGTGGGTTACAAACACCCAGCAAGGCCTCCCAGAGACAGAGTCTGAGCTCTGTGGTTTATTGAAGGAGGACTCTTCAGGAAACACCTGTAAGGGAGAGAAGACAGGGACAAAGGTCGCAAGTAAATCTCATGTCTCGCCTCCCATTGCTGTATGTTCCTTTGGACTGTGTCCTAGAAGGTGCCTCTACTCACTCCACATTCTCTGGCCATATTTTTGGTAAGCCTCCAAAGCACAAGTAAATAAAAACGGCTGTAGCATCAGGCATGGTGGCTCACGCCTATAATCCCAGCACTCTGGGAGACTGCGGTGGGTGGATTACTTGAGCTCAGGAGTTCCACCCCTGTCTCTCTCTCTCTCTCTCTCTTTTTTTTTTTTTGAGACAGAGTCTCACTATGTTACCCTCGGTAGAGTGCCATGGTGTCACAGCTCACAGCAACCTTAAACTCTTGGGCTTAAGTGATTCTCTTGCCTCAGCCTCCCAAGTAGCTGGGATTACAGGTGCCTGACACAATGCCCGGCTATTTTTTGTTGTAGTTGTCATTATTGTTTAGCAGGCCTGGGCCGGGTTCAAACCGACCAGCCCCAGTGTATGTGGCTGGCGCCCTAACCACTGAACTACAGGTGCCGAACCAAGACCCATATTTTAAAAAAGAGAAAGAATAGCTGGGCCTTGTCGGCTCGGCTCCTGTGGCTCAACAAGCTAAGGTGCCAGCCACATACACCTGAGCTGGCGGGTTCGAACCCAGCCCGGGCCCGCCAAACAACAATGACGGCTGCAACCAAAAAGTGGCCGGGCGTTGTGGCAGGTGCCTGTAGTCCCAGCTACTTGGGAGGCGGAGGCAGGAGAATCGCTTGAGCCCAGGAGTTGGAGGTTGCTGTGAGCTGTGATGCCATATCGCTCTATCCAGGGTGACAGCTTGAGGCTCTGTCTCAAAAAAAAAAAAAAGAATAGCCGGGCCTTGTGGCAGGTCCTGTTCTTGGGAGGCTGAGGCAAGAGGATCACTTGAGCACGAGAATTTGAGGTTTCTGTGAACTATGATGCCACGGCACTCTACCCAGGGTAACAAAATGAGACTTTGTCTCACACACACACACACACACACAAAAAAATGGCTGTAGCTGATGAATGCTAAGTGCTAAGGCCTTTTGCTTTTTCCCCCCTTCCTGCTTGAAATGTAAGATGATCTTTCAGATGTGAATAGAGATGGGTGATTGGGTGGGGGTGGGATTTCATATTTCATTCATTACACCTTTATTAGAGTAAATAAAGTCCTTTAGTCTTAGGGACTAAAGCATTTTTAAAGGTTCTCCCTATTTTCCAGTGTTATTGAAAGCCTGGCACTTGTCCTGAAGGCCATATCAGAAGAACAAGGACAAGTGGTTGAGGAAAGGAAAGAGAACTTTATTAATTCGTCAGCAAATGAGAAGGATGGAGACTTGTGTCTTAAAATATCATTGTCTTTTTTTTTTTTTTTTAAGCATAACGAACTAGGTTCTTTATTTTAAAAAACTTTTTCTTTGGTTTTAAAGGGAAAAAGCATCAGTTTCAAGATGGGTTTGGTCTTCAATTTAGTTGGACAATAACACAATCAGATAAAACCGTAAGATACAACTTGTTTCCAACATCATGAAATGGCACTGGGTATACATTTTTTCCCACTTTTTTTCCTGTGGAAAAACAACTCAGTAATCAAGCATGGAGAAAATATTTCCAAGAGTAACAGAATATCTATGTAGTCAAAAAGAATCATTTTTTAACATATTGCTCTGATCTTCAAAAAATATAAAATTAAATTTACAAAAAACTGGAAGACCAAATATAAGCAGTGTGGTATTTGCTTCAGTGACCAGCACTACCAGAATGATCTCTAGCAGAAAAGCAAGTTCATGGATGTCAAGCGTCTTCAGTAACTGCCAGTATAACTTGTAACTATTGTCTTTGCTTCTTTGAGAGATACCTTTCCCAATATTTGTGACTTAGCTCCAAAAAGTCGTCTAATTTTGCTATTTCTTTGAGGTACGAAGTTAATTTTAAAAGTTCTTTGTCTTTATCCCAATTTAAGTGTGCTTTCATAAAAGGCCTTATCTTTAGTCCATTTTGTGGGTTCATTAGAAAATTTCTTCCTATCATCAAACATAACGGTGGTTTTTTTTTGCTGTAAAACTCCAAAAACTTCCCCCATATAACACCAAGAGGCTTTACATCTATTAATCCTCTCCTTGGAGAATGCACTGTTATCATAGCAGCACTGTCCAACATGAAGGTAATCTTATAATTTGCATTTGTGCTCACTCCCAGCTCTTTCATTTTAGCTTCAATCCACTTCATATTTGTTGCAGACCAAATAACAATGTCATAATCCTCGTATGCAGATGTTAGGAATTCATGACGATAGGGCCGCATTACTTCTACCCCAGTCTCTGCACAAGACAAATAATGTATAATCAATATCTAGCTCCAAAAGCTTTTTCCCTTCCCTAGCAGGATTCAAAATTTTCACTTTGTACTCTTTTACTCTTTGAGAAATTTTCAGTAGGTTTTCTTCTCTACTTTCTACTTCAACTACTTCATCTTCAATATCAAAGTCATTGACAACATCGTTATTGTTAGGAGGTGGACCTAAGACATCTTCCAAGCTCTCCTCATGAGTTCCCATCATCACGATTTTAGTATCTGGTTTCAGTTTGAGACCTCCAAGCTTAACATCATTTTCTGCAGGTTTGCCTTTAACTTTGAGTCCAAGTAACTTCTGGCGTTCTGGCAGCACTCCTGTAAGGGTCTTAAGAAACTGTTTGAGATCTAGCACAGTATCATCTTCTGAAAATGTGGTCACTGAATATTCCTGTCCACCCCATTTTACAATGATAGGGAGAGCCATTCTTGAAACATATGAAGACGCAGCTTTCCTTCAGGATAAAACATCTGGAGTGCTGAGTAACCAGCAGCAGCGGACGCAGAAACCTCAAAATATCATTGTCAATCATAAACAGAACTACAGAGTTTTAAAAGAGAGTGTTTTTAGCTTTTTAGGCGATTGCTGTTTAACTATGGTTGATGATTTTGACCTCTGGGGAAGACAATCTTGTGTCCTTCTCGGGCCTGGACTGGACTCCACCTGGACAGTTCCAGTGAGTCATTTCTTTTAGCACAAGGAACAAAGGACATTCTTCTGTCCCTCTCACCCACTGGGCTGAGGCAGGGATGCAACTTTTAGTTCTCAAAAAGGATGAGGAGTTTTAAAGAGACAAGAATGTTTTTGCCCTTCTCAGGCCATTCACTCAGTTACACCAGGAAATTAACATTTTTTTTTAAATGCTTTATTTATTTATTTATTTTCGCAGGTTTTGGCCGGGGCCAACTATGAACCCACCACTTCTAGCATATGGGGCTGGCACCCTACTCCTTGAACCACAGGTGCCACCCGGAAGATAACATTTTTATTGCATTTTTCAGGGTGAGGAATTCAGTGGATTGTTCCCTATATTCACAAAGTTGTGAAACTGTAACCGCTATCTTCTTGCCACATATTTTTATAGCTCCGTGTTCCTCAGTTAGAACAGGCTGTGCTCTCTGGTTTAATTGCCTGTGAGTCTACAAGGGCAGAGACTGTCTTCTTTGCCACTGTTTTCCTAGCTCAGTGTGACAGGCATTGAAGAGAAGCATACTGAATGAATAAATGAAAAGGATGGAAAGCAGGTCTTCCAGGCTGTGGTGGGTTGAATAATGCCCCCTGCAGTATTCAGGTCAGCCCAGAACTTGTGAATGGTGACAGTTAAGTTGGCAAAGTGCTACATAACTCATTGCTGAATATCACTACAGTCACCTTCAAAGTACTCCCCTTGGGAAGCCATGCACCAATGCCAGCACCTAGTCTATCCTTCTATTTTCTTTATCTCTGGGTAAAGAAAAAAGTTATCAGGGGTGACAGATCAGGTGAGTTATTTGTTTGCTGGCTAAAAACTCCCTCACAGACAGTGCTACGTGTGCTGGTGCATTGTTGTGATGCAAGAGCCATGAGTTGTTGGCCAATATTTTCAGTTAAGATTTTCCTGTTTAGGCTCGGCGCCTGTGGCTCAATGGGCTAAGGCGCCAGCTACGTACAACTGAGCTGGTGGATTCGAATACAGCCTGAGCCTGCCAAAACAACAATGACGTCTGCAACCAAAAAATGGCCAGGCATTGTGGCGGGCGCCTGTAGTCCCAGCTACTTGGGAGGCAGAGGCAGGAGACTCACTTAAGCCCAGGAACTGGAGGTTGCTGTGAGCTGTAATGCCACTGCACTCTACCCAGGGCGACAGCTTGAGGCTCTGTCTCAAAAAAAAAAAAAAAAAAAAAAAAGATTTTCCTGTTTCCATAAACGATGTTTACTTGGTCTACTATGTGTCTCACAGTCAGCCAACAATTCTGATGTACAATTGGATGAATTTTTACAGTGTTTTCATCAGTTCTGCTCATGACTGGCCAACCACCCCGACCTCTCTTCATCAGTGATGCTTTCTCTCCTCTCAGTAAAATGTATACTCCACTGGTACATGGCCATTTTCCTCATGGTATTGTAAACTTGGACTAACATGTCCCTGACTTCACTTCCACTTTTGCCAAATTTAACAAAAAATGTATGAATGTTCATTGCTGTAATTCAAGCTAAAATTCTACTGCATTCTGGCTTCAGCTATAGATGCTGAAAAGTCACCTATCAATCTAATTAGTTATTTTTGGAATCTCTATTTTATTGTATTGATTAAATTCTATCCTTACGTCAACATCACACATATCTGAGGGTCATTCTTTCATCTTTTGGGGGAGATGTTGTTCATGCTTTTTTGCCCATTTTTTCTGTCGGGTTTTTGGTCTCCTTTCCCTCCAAGTCCTTCACATATATATATATGAAGGACTTGGAGGGAAAGGAGACCAAAATATATATATATGAATGCGCAGGGCGGCACCTGTGGCTCAAGTAGTAGGGCCCCGGCCCCATATACTGGAGGTGGCGGGTTCAAGCCCCGCCTCAGCCAAAACCTGCAAAAAACAAACAAAACAAAACCAAAAAAGAATGGGCGGGGCCTGTGACTCAAAGGAGTAGGGCACCAGCCCCACATACCGGAGGTGGCAGGTTCAAACCCAACCCCTGCGAAAAACTGCAAAAAATAAAAATAAAAAATAAAATATATATATGAAGGATATTAACCCTTTATCTATAGCATAGGTGCAAATACGTTTTCCCAGTTCTTAATTTGTCTTTTGACTTCATGGTGACTTTTTTGCCTTGAAAAAAAATTTTTTTATTTATGTAATAAAATTTATCAATCTTGTATTGCCTCTGGATTGTGGGTCTTTTAGTTAGAAAACTTTTTCTTACACTCTGGTCAAAGACATATGCACCCATGACCTCTTAGTACTCTTAGCACTCCAGTTTTCACATTTAGACCTCCAAACCCCCTGGAATTTACTCTGTTGTATGATGGGTTGTAGGTCTAGTTTGAGCTCCTCCTAAATAGCTATCTGGTTGTCCAGGCATCAGTTTGACTCAGTGACTTTTGTGTGTCCTTGGGTCTGTCTCTGCCCTTTCTAATCCATTCCCCTGGGCTGTCTATATGCTCAGCACCACACTCATCAAAGAGACTTTATGTCTTTTTTTTTTTTTTTTTTGAGACAGAGTCTCACTATGTCTCTCTTGCTAGAGTCCAGTGGCCTCACAGCTCACAGCAACCTCAAACTCTTGGGCTCAAACGATTCTCTTGCCTTGGCCTCCCAAGTAGCTTGGACTACAGGCGCCTACCACAATGCCCAGCTATTTTTTGTTGCAGTTGTCATTGTCGTTTAGCTGGCCTGGGCGGGGTTCAAACCCGCCACCCTTGGTGTATGTGGCTGGCACTGTAACCACTGTGCTACGGGTGCCGAGCCAAGACTTTGTCTGAATATTTGGTAAAGGTAGACCTCTCTTGTACCTTCTCTTTTTCAGGCATTCCTATTTTAATGTGTTTATTCTTCCATATGAATTTTAGTATCAATTTAGGCTCTAGAAAATACGTTTTGGCATTTTGCTGGAATTACATGAAATTTATAAATTAGCTTGGGGGAACTGACAAATTCATGATACTGAGTCATCTCTCCCAAGAAGAAAAGATGACTCTCCATTTGTTCAAATCTATGTTTGTGTCTTTCAGGAGTGTTTAGTATTTTCCTTAGATTTTGAACATCTTCTGTTCAATTTATGACTGAATGCTTTATCTTCGTTGTTGCTATTGTAAATGCTTTGTTTCTACATTTTATCGTCTAGATGGTTATTATTTGCATTTATGAAAGCTGCTGATTTCTGTATGTTAATCTTATATCCTGCTACCTTGCTCTGTCTATAATATGTAGTGCGTTTTATTGCATACAATCATATCATGTGCACATCGTGAAAATTTTGCTATCTGTTCTCACTCTCATGCCTCTGGCTGACTTTTCCTATTCTGTTGGGTGATCCCTCCTGGGTGAGTTAACGCATCAGTTTACTCCACTTTGGACCCAGAGTAACACCCCTAAGTGAGGCTCAGCCCAAACTTGAGTAGCCCGAATTTAAATTTGAGGAGGCTGAGTGGGAGTGAAGGACTTCTCTGCCAGTAACTACCCATTTTTCTCTCCTGCTCTAACCCGATGTGGTGACTAGTGGTTTGGGGGGAAGCACTTACCGCTGCGCAGAGCAGAGAAGTCAGAGTTAGGCTGTGGGCACCCCCTGCGTGCTCGCCCGGGCGGCCGGCGGCCTCCTGCAGGGTGCGGGGCGCTGGGAAGATCACACCTTCGACTGCCCGAATAGAGCCTCCCCCAGGTCATCTCCGCCAGTCCTGCCCTGGCTGCAGCCCCGGTGAGGGCGGGGACTGGAGCCTGCAGAGTCCCACGCGCTGTCCCCTCGCGACCGGCTCCTCTCCCAGCCCCGCGCACAGCTCTTTCCTGCCCACCCTAAACACGAAATCCTCCGCCCCAGCAGCGCGCCTGGCGCCTCGCCCCCAAATGAACCCCCGAGCAGGGCCCTGCAAGCTCGGCTCTGTGCATCCCAAGCTTCGGGGGCGATAGCAACCACGGCGACGGCCTGCCCCTCGGACGTGCGACGGGACGCTTCCACCACCGGGAGCAGAGCCTGGGCGCAGGGCCCACGCGGAGAACCGGGCGTACAGCTGCGCCGCCTGCTGCCCGGCGCTGGCACTGCGCCCTTCAGAGCACAGCAAACCCAGAGCTCGCTCGCTCGCTCGCTCGCTCTCTCTCTCTCTCTCTCTCTCTCTCTCTCTCTCTCTCTCTCTCTCTCTCTCTCTCTCTCTCTCCCTCTCCTCCTCCTTCTCCCCTTCTCCCTCTCCCTCTCTCCTCCTCCCCTCTCACTGCACCCTTCAGAGCACAGCAAGCCCCAAAGCCATTGTGCCTGTCTCTCTCTCCACCCCCAACACTGCGCCCTTCAGAGCACAGAGAGCCCCAGACCCATTGTGTCTGTCTGTCTCTCTCTCTGTCTCTCCCCCACCTGTTCTCCCCTCCTCTCACCCCCCCACTCTCCCTGTCTTTATTTTTTCCCTTTCCACCACCTTACCAAGGGCCCTTATTCTGTTTAGGTTCATTGGAGTTCTCCTGGGCTCCAGAGCCCAAATCCAGAGAGAGAGAGCTTCAAGGGCAAGTTGAACTGAAAGGTCTTTGGCTTAGCTTAAATTCTCATCATGCAGGTTGAGAAAGAAAGCAAGTTGATGGGAGGATAGAAGAATGGAAAGCAAAGGACAACAAACCGCTTGTTGTGTCAGGCTGTTTACATACAGTCATTTAAAAAATCCTTATGAAACTGGCACCTCAAAAGCCATTTTACAAATTAGAAAATTGTAGTCTAAAAAAATGTTAAAGGATGATTTTTTTCAAAGGGTAAAATCGTGAATTTCATACTAATATAAAATGAATATATGGGCCTGGCACCGTGCCTGGCTCAGTACCAGGTAGCTTTTGGACAGGAAAATGCTTTCCAGCAGGAATTGTGGTATTGACCACTCATCACCCCATTCAGTGGAAAGTACTTGGTTTTGGGAATATCCTTCAGAATGTACAACAACGTTCTGAAGAACTTGTAAACCATGACCAACCATTTGCCATCTTGAGAGAGTCTTGTCCTTTCAAATGTTCCCCCCGAGCTCTCAAAGGGGTTGGACACTGGCCGGATCCTGAGAAACACTAGAAGAGTCTCAAGACTGGCACCGCACTGTGGCTTGGAAGTGGGGAAGGGACGCCTGCAGCCGGCCCCAGTCAGTTTTTTGCTTCAGCAGTTTCTGACCGCTGGTACAGCCGGATTATACCTTCATCATGTAGCCGCTTCCAGACATCTCGCTCTAACTTGAAGTCATGGTTTATGTAAAAGATCAGTTTTTTCCATGACTTATCATAGTAGTGATCAGAAAAGCGCTCGTGACCCTCGGTGATGAAGCCGTAGGCACTCACCTGCATAAAGGTGGGAGGAAGAAATAGGCCTGGAGGTGCTACCTCCTAGGCTTCAGCTCTTGGGCTAACTCTGGGGGTGGGGAGGGATCCCTTTGTCTTGTTTCCATCTCCAGGGGTCTGGGAGCAGGTCCCCTGGGTGCGCACGCATGCCGGGCACACACACTCACTGTCCCAGGCTGCCTCTCCTGGAGTCGAGCTCTACCTGGTCACAGAGGTGAAGGGCAGTGAGCAGCAGCAGGGCCCCAGTGGTGGGGCGGTATATTCTCCAATGGACACCGTTTAGGGTCTTAGACCTCAGAAACCTGTGAAATGCCCCAGACCCCAACTGTCAGTATCCACAGGGATCACAGGGACCTGGGCCCTCCACGTGCTTTCTGCTCTCACCTGTTCTTCATGTACCGGAGAAAGTCCGGGTGCAGCAATAGGTACCTGTCCAACCGCAAGGCTTTCTGAAATGCTTCCAGGGGCCGCCCGTGCCTGTGGTCAGGAATGGGTTCAGTTCACCTGCCCACCATGTGGGGCGGGCTGCGTCAGGGTTGTGGATGTGACTCCACCTCCAGGTGAAGGCTAAAGCTGTCCCCACCTGCCCAACCCTCATAGCCGCACACTGCACAGCTCAGTATGGGGTAAGGAAGTAGGAAAGGGCAGTGGGTACTTAAACCAGTAAAGAGTCTTCGTCTTCACGGTCTGATTCAGAAGCAGTGCTTCCAGCCACTCATAATCCCGGGTGCCTTCCAGGAAATGCAGGTAGTGGAGATCCTGGGGACCAAGTACAGCGGGCAGTCCCAGAGTCCTGCCTCAGGCTCTGACTGTGGTCTTGGCCGGGTCTGGCTGTCCTCCCTGCCCTTGCCCCTCATATGAAGGGCACTGTACCAACCACAGAGCCCACCCAGACACAGATACTCGCCTCCCTTTCCCGCCTGCGTGCTCCCTTATCCAGAGTCTCGGTTTGGGCAGGCTCTTTTCCTCGTTGCTCACCTTTCCCTCAGGAACGTTCTGGAAACCTCGCTTGCCCAAGGCAAGAAGTGACTGGGTGACAGAGAAGGCAGTAAAACCGTAGAAGGATGTTCGGGTACCCACATCCTGCTCGTAGCCTTTAATGAGAGCCCCGCTCAGTCTGTGCAGAAAGAGGTCATTTGGAGCAGGTGAGTGGAGCAGGGAGCTGGTGAAGGTGGAGAAGGAGAGGAAGGAGAAAGGGAGGCAGCTGCTGGATGCTGAAATTCCTGGGTGCGGGAGTGCCCAGGAATTCCACCTTCCATCTCAGAAGAGCCCTTATCTGCAGGGGAGGGACAAGACAAGAGAGGGAACTCGGAGAAGCCACTCACCGGAACACATAGTCGTGCCTGTCTATCTCCTGGCCCACGTGGGAGTTGTTCAGGATGCCCCCGTTGCCCACCACGGCACAAGTGGTGCACCGGGAGCTCCCAGGCGGGAGGCCAGCCAGGAGCAGCTGCTGCTGGTGCACGGGAGGGAAGCGTGTCACCACCTTCTGCACCACTGCAACAAAGGGGGCTCCACTCAGAGGCCTGGAAGGGACAGGAGTCCAGCCCATCATCTCTCCCAGGTCTTGCAGACCCCAGGGAAGAGGCAGACCAGAGACAGAAGGGCCACTGCCTGCTGCCCTTGCCCACCGCGCACGCAGCAGGGGGTGAGTACTCACAGGAGTGGTTGAGCTCCATGAAGCCAAAGGGCGGAGCAAAGTGTTCCAGGCGCTCCCACTCACTCTGGTTGAAGCGGCTGGAGTCCAGGAAGAGGGTGAGGTTGGGCAGAAAGAGATTCCGGAGCCATGGTGACTTGGAGGCTTTGACCTTCACAGAATCTGTGCAGGTCTATGGGCAGGAGGGCTAGGTCAATTGTGATGGGGGGAGGCTATAGGCCAAGGCCAGGCCTCACAGTTGAGAAGGCACTGCCTCTGCTGCCTCTGCCATCCCAGTCCCCTTCCATCATCCAGGCCCACTGTGGTCCCAAGATCTCCCGAGGAATGGGTGTTCTGGGCCCTCAAGCCATATGTGCCTTTGCCAGTATGAGAAGAACTACACCTTGAAAGCCCCATGTATCCAGCATATGAGTGTATGTGTGTGTGTGTGAGAGAAAGAGAGAGAAAACAGCACGTCTTGAATCCTGCCCTCTGTGCAAGGACATAGGATGACAGCTGGGGGATACGGTTAAGTCCAGATTGTTTTCTTAGGGTTGGAAGAGAGTGAAGTTTGTACACTGGCCTTGCAGGAGAGACAGGCTCTGCTGGGGACCAGGGCCAGGTGTGAGGCTGGGGTGTCCTGTTAGTCCCAAGCCCTCCCCCTGCTAGAGGATGAGGATTCAGGTATCAGGCCCCAGAGCAGATCATGCCCTCTCCTCACCCCCACACTGGTGAGCCTCCAGGCCTCCCTTAGGGGTTCTGGGGAGGCCCCTCCTCACCCACTCCTTTCCCGTTGTCCAAACCGGGACTCTGGGGTCTGCTTCTCTCTCCCCCATCAGGGCCATCACAGGAAGGGTGGTTGGGACAGGAGCAGGGCAGGACCGAGCTCCAGACAGGACTAGGCAAAGGCTAAACCTCCCGCCGGAGGCGCTGAGAGGGTGAGGGAGGGCTGCCTCCCAGGAGGGGCTGCAGAGCAGGAGCCAGAAGGGACAGGGGTGTGGAGAACTCACCGTCTGGAGGCCCCCCTCCTCTAAACTGTATTTTTCCTCAAAATCCCATTGAGGTTCAGCCTTGAAGTTGGCAGCCTTCAGCTCTTGTCTTTGGGCTCTCTGTGTGGTGTGGCTCTGGACAGGGGCAGTGCGTGGGGTGGCCTGAGCCGCCTTCTCCTTGGGTAAGGCAGGTGGGGTGGCCTGAACTGCCTTCCCCTTGGGCGGGACAGGTGGGGTGGCCTGAGCCACTTTCCCCTTTGGTGAGATAGCTGCTGTGGTCACTTCTCTCTGTCTCCTCATTGACACCGCTCCCACCGTGGTCAGCAGCATGTCCTGACTTTCTGGAAAGGCTCTCTTTGCAGTGATGACTGCTTTGCCCTGAGCCAGCGCTGGCCTTGGCTTCCTGGTCTGGCCCTCCTTTCCTCTGGTCGTCTCTGTGCCCCAACTCTGCAGTACCGGACCTCTGGGTGTGGCCCTCGTGGCTTTCTCTTTTTCCTGCCTCTTGGGTAATGCCCCCTGTGAGGTGCTGGCCACTTGGCCCCACTCCCTCTGTGGCTCCTTGCTGGGCTCTGTGGGCTGGCTCTGTGTGCTGAGGAGTCTGTCTGCTGGCTCTGACTCCACGTAGTCAGCTGTCCTCCTTCCCATGCTGGGCGCCTGGGACACAGCCACTTCTAGCAACTCTGGAGCTCTCATTTTAATGTTCTGTATCGACTGATACCTAGGGACACCGATAACGTCGGATGAAGGCTGAAGATTGTAGAAACAGTCAGAAGCATATCTAGTATTTAATCTCCACTTCCAGGGAAAGCGCATCACCATTTACTACCCAAAATTACACTGCACCCTTTGTCAGTGGGTCTGGTAACTCACCTCTGCCCCACAAAGCAAACTTGACAGAGCAAGGAACTTGGGGATCAGGGACCAGATGCCAAGACCGGAGTGGAGATGTTTCCCCGGCGCTGCCCCCAGCCCCCGTGCTCACTCCAGGGCCCCAAGTGCCTGGCCATTCTGGATCGTGAGTTCTAAGAATAAGTTAGTGTGACCCTGGTCCTGTCACCTAATATTTGTGCGATTCACTTCTTTGTTTGTTTGTTTGTTTATTTATTTATTTATTATTATTTTAGTGTGCATGCCTTTCACTTCTTTTTTTTTTTTGCAGTTTTTGGCCAGGGCTGGGTTTGAACCCGCCACCTCCGGCATATGGGGCCGGTGCCCTACTCACTGAGCCACTTATTTTTTTGAGACAGTCTCACTTTGTCACCTTTGATAGAGTGCCATGACATCATAACTCACAACAACCTCAAACTCCTGGGCTCAAGCGATCCTCTTGCCCCAGCCTCCCAAGTAGCTGGAACTGCAGGCGCACACCACAACGCCCAGCTAGTTTTCTAGTTTAGTAGAGATGGGCGGGGAGGGCGTGTCTCACTCTTGCTCAGGCTGATCTTGAACTCCTGAGCTTAAGCAATCCACCCACCTTGGCCTCCCAGAATGCTGGGATTATACCGTGTCCCACCTGGTGACTTTTATTTTTCTTGAAATAAAGCACAGGTAAACAAGGTAATCTCATTTGCAAGGAAGTGGAAGAGACACATTCATGTAAGGGCCACGGCTGCTGACTTTGGCTTTGAAAGGTCTGCCTTAAAGATTAACTTAAGCACTACCAGGAGTCAAACCTTGCTTAAAAACAAACTCTTGCTTGTTGGCACTGTTAGGAAAAAATATATATATTCAACAAATATTTGTGGAGAGCCCACTCTGTTTAGTTTGTCTCACGTTACATGCTGGAGATCGCAGATGAAAGGCACAATCCCAACCAGAAGGAGGAGCAAGTCCCCGCTGCCTGGAAGCGTGAAAGAAGGGGTTCTGTCTGCACCCCCCGGGAGGGAGGAAGGCTTTCAGGAGGAGCTTCCTCCCCAGAGATTGATTAGTAGAGGGCCGGAGTATGACTGGCATTGTGCATTGCATTCCAGAGTTGACTTCATCCTGTGTCCACTTGTTAAGAGAGATCAATGGAAGAGTTTCAAGGGGGAAGAGAGTAGTCGTGGGGTGAAGGGGCCGACCTGGTGTCCATCCCAGAACATTTTTTCCAGTAGTAGTAAAAGACAGATTTAGGGTAGCTGGTCTGACTCCTGGCACTCAAGGTTTTTAGCTCCTGGGATTGTACTTACTTTTTTATCTTTTTCTCTTCTTTTTCTTCCCTTTTTCTTTTGAGACAGAGTAGAGTGCTGTGCTGTCACAGCTCACAGCAACCTCAAACTCTTGGGCTTAAGCGATTCTCTTGCCTCAGCCTCCCAAGTAGCTGGGACTACAGGTGCCTGCCACAACGCCTGGCGCCAGCCTCGGTGCATGTGGCTGGTGCCGTAACCACTGTGCTATGGGCACGGGGCCCTTTTTCTTCCCTTTTTGACATAGGGTCTTGTTCTGTTACCCAGGATGGAATGCAGTGACCTCATCACAGCTTGCTACAAACTCAAACGCCTGGCCTTAGGTGATTCTCCCTCCTTGGCCTCCCATAGAGCTGGGATGACAGATGTGAGCCCCTGTGCCTGGCCATTATTTTCTTTTTATTTTCTACTTTTACGTGAGGCTGTCAAAAGCATTACTTCCTAGGCGGTGCCTGTGGCTCATCGAGTAGGGCGCTGGCCCCATATACTGAAGGTGGTGGGTTCAAAACCAGCCTTGGCTGAACTGCAAACAGAAAAATAGCCGGGCATTGTGGCGGGCACCTGTAGTCCCAGCTACTCGGGAGGCTGAGGCAAGAGAATCACCTAAGCCCAGGAGTTGGCGGTTGGTGTGAGCTGTGTGATGCCGCGGCACTCTACCGAGGGCGATAAAGTGAGACTCTGTCTCTACAAAAAAAAAGCATTACTTCCTTTCTGCGACTTAGTGTTGTCCAGACTTAGAAATCTGGATCCCCCTTCCGCATGCCTCTCTAACTGGACTGCGTGGGGGATCCCTGTGCTGCTGAGGGTTTGGGGGGGATTCCTGGGAGCCTTGGGAGAAACGATTTTCCTCTGCCGATATCAGTCATCACTCAGATGGACTTCCACGTCCCTAGCTCCTGCCCTTTAGTCTACCCCTGGTACCCTAGGCCTCCACATTCTTCTTGGTCACATTTGTCCCAAGGTCCCCTTGTCTGTTTGCACCATTCTTCTTCTAAGCTATGTAACAGACTTACTGCGGCTACGTGAAGAAAAAAAGAAAGAGCATGAAATGTGTAACCAAAGAGACCTGAGTGACAATCCTCTGGTGTGACCAGAAGAAATCTTCCTAAGTCAACCCTCGGTTTTCTTATCTGTAAAATGGGCTCCTGCCTTTTGCATCTGAGAGAAGCCCTCTGTGAGCATGAAAGGGCAACACACGAAGAGTGTCTGGCACAAAGTACGGAATCGGTGTTAAGTCCCCTCCACGCTCGCCCCACTGAAGTTCTTTGCTTTTAGTCATTCTGAGTCTCCTGTGCACAGGCGGAGACCGACTGGTCTCCAACTCCTCTGGTCGCTGCTTTGACACAGCTGTTCATTCTTTGAATTTGCAAATATTTGTTGAGCACGATATGGTTCCCGGGGCCTCAGCAATGCGCTTAACCAGACATACATTCTTCCTCCCAGGGAGCCTGAGATACAAAAGGGATTGACAGATACCCACACAAATACACGCCAAGTTGTAATGGGATGTGCTGGGAGAGGCGCTGCGGACGGGAGTCCGAGCCAGGCCCTATTTCCTGCAACGACGAGGGCATTGGTTTCATCACGCTTTGGGGGGTTGCGTTTGTTCAGGGCAATGTCATTTCTTCCTTAAATTACACACTCTGAGGAAGTAGAAATTGTTCCGGGCAGCCCTTAACCACACTCTCACCCCAGGGCCACGTCACTGCCCAGCAGGGCTTTTGAAAGGGTTTTTAAGCCCAAAAGGAAATAGATTGAAGCAAGAGTAGAATAGCGTTTGGCACATGTACACAGTACGTACAGAGGAAATCTCACCCGACAAAGGTTTACTAAATGTCTATTCTGCGCAACGTTATATAGGCACCAGGAATATAAATTTGAATAAGGACTTTGGAGCTTTGTAATACGTGATCATTCCTAGAACAGAGGACAAAGCAGGTCTTTTTTACAGGAGATTCAGGGCTGGGCCAAGGTAAGAGGGCAGCGGGCAGGTTGCCTCCCTTAACCCTTCCTCCTCTTTTCTCCTGCAGGGCCCCCCCCAACCCACCCTGAGTCGTTGCCAACCCTCCTTAGTTAATCCCCTGTTTCCAGACTTCTCCAGCCTCACGAAAACACATTTGTTCAGGCCTTCCAGGAGGGGCCTTGGCTGTTCTGACCTTGAAACTTAATGAAGACTTTAGTGCCTTCAAGTTTGGAAAGGGCTGACAGAGGCGTCCTTATTTCTCACCTTCTAGGGTTCCTTCATCTTTGGAACACAAGTGTCTTCAACTGGACTTGTGTAGAAAATGCCTCTGCCTTTGTTATAGGGCTCAAAGGAGTAACTAAAATGGGAGATAATTCAGACAAGAAAAAAGCAGAAGGCCGTGGGGGCAGGGTTGGGCTGAGTTACGGGATATCCGGAAAAGCTAATAGCCCTCAAACCCTAATTCTCTTTCCACTTTCAATTAAGGGGGAAAGAAGGGAGAAGGATTTATTATAAGGATTGAAAACGTTTCAAGAAACCCCAGAGCAAGAACCTGGAAGCAGAAATCTTCTTCTAAGTGTATCTTGTTCTTACCTCTGCTCCTCTGAGTCTGCTTATATTTATTTATTTATATTTTGAGACAGGGTCACTCTGTTGCTCAGGCTAGAGATGTCATCATAGCTCACAGCAAACTCAAACTCTTAGGCTCAAGTGATCTTCCTGGCTCAGCCTCTTGAGAACCTGGAACTACAGATGCACACCACCATGCCCGGCTGATTTTTCTAGTTTTTGTAGAGACGAGGTCTCTATCTGTTGCTCTGGCTGGTCTAGAGTTTCTGGCCTCTAGTGATTCTCCTGCCTTGGCCTCTGAAAGTTTTAGGATTACAGATGTGAGCCACCACACCAGTCACCTGTTCTCTCCTTCTCTCTTTCCCTCTCAGCAGACCAACCTCATTTACTCTAGCCCACATGGTAGAAGATGGCCATCCCATGATACTTGTTTTGGGGACTGTTGACTCACTTTGTTCCCAATTTTTCATTATCGAGAAGAAGACTGTGGCCCACTTGAGTCCCCTCTCCATCCATGTCCCGGAGTCTGGGTCACAGTTGTGACATCCTGAGGTCTATTGTGTGCATGGGAGGAGCACAGTGTCTGGAGAAGAAGGGGTTATTGGTTCATGAGCTGTGCAGACACCTCCAAGTGTCCATTATGAAAGAACACCCTCTATCCTGAGTGGAAGACTGGAGCTAGTCAAGAATATATTCTAGGCGGGCATGGTGGCTCATGTTTATAATTCCAGCACTTGGGAAGCCGAGGCAGGTGGATTACTTGAGCTCACAGGTTTGAGACCAGCCTGAGCCAGAGTGAGACCCTGTCTCTAAAACTTAGCTGGGGTTTGTGGTGGGCGTCTATAGTTCCAGCTCCTTGGGAGGCTGACGCAGGAGGATCACTTGAACCCAAGAACTTGAGGTTGCTGTGAGCTATTATGCCATGGCACTCTACCAAGGGTGACTATGAGATTCTGTCCCAGAAAAAAAAAAAAAAAGTATATACTCTAGATCGATTCCTCCCACATATATTTAGTAGAAAGATGGGAGTGCTGTGGGGTGGGGATAAGACCCCCCCCACCTTTGGGCTGACACTGTGTATAAGCTCCAAGCTTGTATGAGGCACTCAGTAAAACAGAAACCAGCTGTTCACTGGTTTAGCAAACAGTTCTAAACAGTTTAGCAAACAGCTCTTATTGCTCAGTGGGGCCTCTGGGTGGTTTGACCCCTCCTCCACTTCCCACCCCAAAGGCTCAAAAGGCCTGTGGAAGTTTCTTTCCCCTCCAAACCCCTGCGGCCTCTGCCGAGTGAAGCCCTAAATGACATCGTCCCCAACTCGATCATTCTCATGTTGCAGCTGGCTGCCCAGGGGGTACCTTCCCATGGGTAAGACCGGCAGGGACAATGAGGCAGGGTGGTTGCTTACATCACAAGTCTCAAGCCAGATGGCACAGACACCTGAGCATCTGTGACACTGTGGCCTGGAGACACAAGGCACTGCTGTCCGGGTCCTGTTAGAGGCAACAGTGGGCCAGTGACCCCCTGAAGGGCTGTTCCCTCTGCAGCTGCTACAATTGAGCGATGACTCATTTATAGGAAGTCATAGCAGTGACTGGGTAGTGACAAAATTAAGTAATTAAGTTTCCTTTGCTTCTCTATAATTAAATACACCTGTGATTGCTAGGGCTATAGCTGTCGATTATTCCCATGCATGGTATTTACTGAGTTTTCAAATTGTGTCCATATGCTGAGTGCCCTGTGTGCTCCTGACCTTATACGCTGTGGGCTGACCTGGGTGGGGAGTTTTTTTTTCCTATGAAGAAGGTCTGATCCAGGAGGACAGGAAGGTTAATTAATCATGGATCATACCCAAGCAAAATACAGTTGAGTTTCATAATTCCGATCTACTTGGGAGGTAAAAATATACGATACTGCACTTAAAAAAATTCATTTATCAGGAGGCGCCTGTGGCTCATCCCGTAGGGCGCCGGCCCCATATACCGAACCGGCCTCGGCTGAACTGCAAAACAGAAAAATAGCCGGGCGTTGTGGCGGGCGCCTGTAGTCCCAGCTACTTGGGAGGCGGAGGCAAGAGAATCGCCTAAGCCCAGGAGGTGGAGGTTGCTGTGAGCTGTGACGCCACAGCACTCTACCAAGGGCAATGAAGTGAGATTCTGTCTCTACAAAAAGAAAAAAAAAATCATTTATCATTAACAGGGGTCACAGACTTTTGCGATGGTAGGAACAAAAGAGTAATTATCTGGCAACCTCCTTTTTTTGTTTTTAATCTTATAAAAAACAACCTGGAGGGGCAGCGCCTGTGGCTCAAAGGAGAAGGCGCTGGCCTCATATGCCGGAGGTGAAGGGGCTGGCCCAGCCCTGGCCAAAGAAAAAAAAAAAAAACAACCTGGAGGCCTCTGTGCTCTTAAGTGCCCAGTCACCAAAGGGAACCTGGAGGTAAAGACATGGCCAAAGGTTTTAAGTTCATCTGTGCCTACAGCCGTGGGACAAGTGTTGGCAAGAGAGTGACGTGCCCGAGAATGTAGTACTAGCGATAGTACTGGACGCTGAAGGTGACCTGGATGTTGAAGAGGCTGTCCAAACTGAAATTTGGGGATAGGGCCACAAGTCAAAGGTTACTCACTAATAAAGCTAGTAGGGGGAGAATATTGTTTCATTAGGGATAAGAAAAGAGCTCAGGGAGCCCTTTCATTCTCTAAATAAGGCCGCACTCCGTCCCTACTCTATGGGACAGAGACTGGAGGAGGCTCCAGGTGGGTTGTGCCTGCTGCTGGACCCCTCAACCCCTCTTTCCTTTTCCTGGTTTTCTGCTGGGTTCCCCCAGGTGTAATTCTGCTTCTCCTTGAAAGAGGAACCAGCCACCCTCTGGCTCCTACCTGGTGCCCTTCCTCACTCTGTCTGGGAGCTGCTTTTGTCCCCAGGACCCATTTGTCAGCTCTGCCTGGAGTTTCCAAGACGCCCCCCAGGTGTCCACGTGGGCGGTTGGCCGGATCTTCAGGGTCTCTGTCTTATCTGAAATAAATGAGAACCAGCTGTTCCACTTTTCTTTTCGATCTCTAAAGTTTATTTCCCCTGGGAAATCCTGACAGTTTTCCACATGAGAATGAATGATTTACATCTTAAAATTTTACTTTGAAACTTTTTATATGTCTGTGAGAGGCTTCTGTGGCTGAAAACTATGATTGCCTTCATTCTCTTTGTAAGCTTGAGAAAGTTGCAGAAATCCGTATTCTCTTGTTATTCTGAATGTCATTTTTTTCAAATCAAAGTCAATGCATCTGTTTGTTTGCTTTTGGCCCCATAAACTCTGCCAGGAGATACTAATGGGGATAGTATATTCTGGGAAATAAAGAGAAAACTTTCAGAGGAAAAAGGAGTAGGTCACTGCTCAAAATGTTTCGGCAGCTGGATCTAGCTTCCAAAGCTGCCCCTGAGCACAGGTGTCCCAGGGGTGCCCTGTGTCCCAGGAAGCAGGCTTGGAAGATAGATGCCCTTGCTCCCTAAAATGCACAAATACAGACTCCTAGGCCTGAATATTATCATAAGAATTAAGGAGACTAGAGAATACCTTAAATAGGGGGTGTGGGTGGGGTGGGGCCAGACTAACCAGATGAAAAAATAAAACAAAACAATCACAAAGGTCAAGGTCAAGAATGACAGACAGACCAAGAGCCCTGTGGCCAAAGGTTAAACACTCCCACGCCAAGGTTGTTTTAAGTAAAGTTGATTTTATAATCTATAGTTGGTACCAAAAGGAATGATTGCATCTCAGAGTAAAATTTATTTCAGGAGTGATTGCAAGTTCAGATGACATTTTTAGCTTGGTGTTTTGAGATAATGACCTTGAAGTGAAAGATAATAGTCCTCTGCTTACCCTGCATATTCTGGTCCCCAAATCTTCTACTGGGAAAGGGGAGAAAGAAGAGAATGGAGTCAGGATGGGGGATGAAGAGAAGTTGGTTAAGGAGTTGAGAAATACAGTTAGATAGAAGAAATAAATCCTGGGATTGGGAATACAGTGGGGAGGTTATAGTCAAGAATAATTTATTGTATACTTCAAAATTATTACAAGATTGTAATGTTCGCAACACACAAGAAAAAGGTAAACGTTTGAGGTGATGAATGTTCCAATTAATTTATTTATTACCCATTGTATACATATACAATGGGTAATAAATAAATTACCCATTATATGTGTATAGGGGTTGAGTATCATAAGTACCTCCCAAAATATGTGCAACTATTACATACCAATTCAAAAACATACTAAGATAAAATTACCAGAAACTTGTTTACAATTTCTACATAATTCAAGAGGTCACATCTTTCAAAAATAGTCCTTATTGCTGCAACATAATTTTCAGTTTAAAGCTGGGAAATATGCAATATATAATTTCATCATGAAGTCTGTACAACTTCAAAATGTTACTAGAATAGCTGGGTGCAGTGACTCATGCCTGTAATTCCAGCACTCTGGGAAGCCAAGGCAAGTGAATAACCTGAGCTCAGGAGTTTGAGACCAGCCTGAGCGAGAGCCAGACCCCATCTCTAAAAATAGCCAGGCATTGTGGCAGGTGCCTATTGTCCCAGCTACTGGGGAGGTTAATGCAAAAGAATCACTTGAGCCTAGGAGTTTGAGGTTGCTGTGAGCAATGATGCCACAACAGTCTACTGAGGGCAAAAAGTGAGACTGGCTCAAAAAAAAAAAAAAAAAAAAAGCAGAATTTTACTAGAATATACAAGAAAAACAATTGTCATTATGTTGAATTGTAGGGAAGTGTCATAATGTCTTTTTTTTGAGGCAGTGTCTCACTATATCACCCTCTGTAGATTGCTGTGGCATCACAACTCACAGCAACCTACAACTCTTGGGTTTTAAGCGATTCTCTTGCCTCAGCCTCCCGGGTAGCTGGGACTACAGGCACCCGGCTATTTTTTGGTTGCCGTTGTCATTGTTGTTTAGCAGTCCTGGGCTGGGCTCGAACCTGCCAGCTTTGGTGTATGTGGCTAGTGCCCTATTCACTGAGCCACGGGTGCTGAGCCCAAAATGTCTTTTTTGACCTAAAAAAAAGAGCCAATTTATGTTTTTTGTTTATTTATTTGTTTTATGAGACAGAGTCTCACTTTGTCACCCTCAGTAGAGTACTGTGGCATCATAGCTCACAGCAACCTCAAACTCTTGGGCTCGAGTGATCCTCTTGCCTCAGCCTTCTAAGTAGCTACAGGCACCAGCCACAATGGTCAGCTACTTTTTAGAGATGTGGTCTCTCTCTTGCTCAGGCTGGCCCTGAATGCCTGAGCTCAGTCGATCCACCTGCCTTGGCCTCCCAGAGTGCTGGGATTATAGGCGGGAGCCACTGCACCTGACACCCAATTTATGCTCTGCTAGAAAATATAATAGGCCACCGAATAAAGCATGGGAAAGGGCAGAGTGGGAACAAGGTCCCCTGTTCTTCATTGGGGCAGAAATAGCTCCCTGAGTCCTCCTGTGCATAACCCAGAGCCCTGGAGGCACCCGGCATCATCAGGGTCAGGATTTTATAATTCCTGCTTCCTGATGACACAAGGGCTAATAGAGCGAACTGAGCTGGTCCCCTAGGAGGCGACACGGCAGCCATCTGGTGCTGTCATCTGCTGGTGACTTAACCTCTTGAACTCCATTGACTATATTCCTGTATTTTCCTTGTATTAAACTTTAATCCGGGAGAAAACTAACTTCTTGGCACTTGGCAAATAGACAAGGGAACATACCAGAGCAGAGAGAGCCCTGGCTGGGATCTACCCCCGAACTGCACCTACCGCCCGTGAACCCAGGCAAGCCACAAACGCTTTGGGCCTCTGTTCCCTCATTCATTAAATGAGAATCTTAATACCTGTCTCACAAAACTACTGTGAGACTTTACAAGCCAGCGTTAAGAGGCACTTCAAAAAATACCATGTTGGCCTGTGCAGTGGCTCACGCCTGTAATCCTGGCACTCTGGGAGGCCGAAGAAGGTGGATTGCTTGAGCTTAAGAGTGTGAGACCAACCTGAGCAAGAGCCAGACCTCATCTTTAATAAAAAAAGAAAAATTAGCTGGGCATTATGGCAGATTCCTATAGTCCCAGCTACTAGGGAAGCTGAGGCAGGAGGATCACTTGAACCCATCAGTTTGAGGTTGCTGTGAGCCAGGCTGATGTCACAGCACTCTAGACTGGGCAACAGAGTGAGACTCTGTCTCAAAAAACAAATAACAACAACAACAAAAACTACCAAGCTATACAAATGTAGGCAAGGCAGATTGGGCCAGGTGCTAATGCCGTGTGACACCTGGCAACAACGTAAGCCCCCAACTCTCCCATGGGTTCATAAATGCAGAGATGACAATCTAAAGGAATGACAAGATACAAGGCCATGGGTAAATAATATTTCATGTAGGCATTGAAGTGCTGCTGAGATAGCTGTCGTCCCTGTCCTTTGGGTCCACCTGGCTTAGGTGTGAGAGTTTTCTGACACTGTCTATGGTCCTGTCTTCCTAGGCTCAGCACCGGCCACTTCTTTCAGAGGTCTTGTTTAGACGCTTGGAACATGCCAAGTAGAGTAGGAGGCCCTCTGACCCTGGAACCTACGGATCCCTCTCTGCACTTTACTACTGAAAGTTGGGAAGTCAAGAAATAGCAAGATAAGCATGTTATTTAGAAATAAGGATGGCAAGTAACCAAAGGAATAACCAAAAAAAAAAAAAAAAGACAAGGAATAACAGAAAGAGGTAAGTGGTTGTCATGGAAACCTCTATTTTGATGCAAGCCTCATCGTACTGTTTGACTTAAAATATCTGTGTGTTACCTTATAAAAATTAAAAAAATAAAAGAGAAAAATTTCTGAAAACTAAGGGAGTCATCTTATTGAAAACTCTACAGGAATTTGAAAACACAGTGCCCAGTTCATTGTGCAGGTATTAACTGAGCAGCTGATACCCGCCAGGTGTTTAGCGCTACCTGTCAGGGATTAGAGATAAAAAGTTATGGTCACTGGACTTAGGAAGCTCACAGTCCAGCAGAGAAACAGCCATGAAGATAAGGAGCTGCAATAAAGTGTCATGGGCACGATGACATTGGTCTTATGCAGGGGAGACAGGAAACAGCAGGGTACAACCAAGGGAGGCAGTGTTGCTGAGGGGACACTTGAATTTGGAGGTGACACCTACACTGGGTCTTTTGTTCCTGAATCCTCAGAAATGAGCTTTTATAAATTGTTTTTCTTTTTATAAAAGTAATGCGTGCTTATGGCAGAAAATACACTTAAACATAAAAGGATATCAACCTACTGTCACTCCCCTCCTTCTAAGACGCTCCTGTTAGCGCCTCAGGACATGAGAGGCCAGAGACCTTTGCTATGCCTACTGTGCTTTCAAACATTGCTGTGCGCTATTTTCAAATGTTACTTAATTGTTTTTCTCTCTATCCACAGTCCCTGCCACCCAAAAGTTCAGCCTCAGTTTCATGTTCAAGATTTGGTGAAATAGGTAAAATGCCTTGGAGAAATTAGGAGGGAGAAGAACTTTGCTACTCCCTACTACCATTGTCCCTTCCCTGGAAAGATTTACTAGGGTGCACTCAGGGTGGGAGAGTCGAGGGAAGAGAGGAATCCGTAGGTTCCAGGGTCAGAGGGCCCCCTACTCTACTTGGCATGTTCCAAGCGTCTAAACAAGACCTCTGAAGGAAGTGGCCGGTGCTGAGCCTAGGAAGACAGGACCATAGACAGTGTCAGAAAACTCTCACACCTGTCACGTGGACCCAAAGGACAGGGACGACAGCTATCTCAGTAGCAAGTCAATGCCTAAGGATCAGCCACCCGCTCCCATTCCTTAGCACCACGGCAGGTGTCTGGAGCCCATGTTTCCATCCTGGGGTTGGGGCAGGGGAGTAAGAACCACGGAGTTTCCCTGCAGCTCAATGGAAGGGAGTCCAGAATGAGGAAGCAGGTGGTGGTAGAAAATAAAGTTATTATTGCTTATGCCAAAACAAAACCCAGAATCCATCAGTTTGGTTTTACAAATTACAGCTCACTTGCAATTATCATCTCTAAAGCTAACACGGGGGCAGCTCTTCCAAAACATGTATATAGTGGTACATAGCAGGCCATAGAAGCCAGGCGGGCAGAGACGCGGTCCCAGGGCATACCTACACAGCAGTGAGAAAACTGGAGACTAACACCCCAGCTTTTGTCAGTTTGATGCACTTGGTTATGTCTTAAGATGATACGAGAGGTGGCCCAATAATATAGGTTTGAAATCACAGAATCACCTTATAAGTTCTTCCAAACCACTCTTCCCACCATTCTGTTTGTTGCCAATTCCAGCTGACCCCAGTGGCCTGTGTTCAGTCCTTTTTTCCTCTTGGCTCCCCTTGCTCAGGACCTCACGAACTCTCTCTAAGCCATTGCCATGGCCTCTAACCTATCTGTCCTCTAACCACCTTCCCCCCATCATCTATCTGATAGTCTATTGACAGAGTTATCTGCGTAAAGCACACATTTAATCAAGTTTACGCCCTTACTCTAACATTTTTGATAGTTACAGAATTTCAACTTTTTTTTTTTTTTTTTAGAGACAGAGTCCCACTTTATCACCCACAGTACAGCGCTGTGGCATTACAGCTCACAGCAACCTCCAGCTCTTGGGCTTAGGAGAGCTCTTGCCTCAGCCTCCCGAGTAGCTGGGACCACAGGCACCCGCCACAATGCCCGGCTATTTTTTGGTTGCAGTTTGACGGGGCTGGGTTTGAACCTGCCACCCTCGGTATATGGGGCCGGTACCCTACTCACTGAGCCACAGGCACCAGCCAGAATTTAAACTTTTTGATGTATTATTTATATGTCACAAATTCATTCTTCCATCAACAAGCATGTATAGGTCAGCATGGCGGCTCACGGCCTGTAATCCTAGCACTCTGGAAGGCCTGGCCGGGTTGGTTGCTTGAACTCAGGAGTTTGAGACCAGCCTGAGCAAAAGCAAGACCCTGTCTCTACTAAAAAATAAAAAAACTGAAGCAAGATCATTTAAGCCCAAGAGTTGGAGGCTGCTATGAGCTGTGATGCCATGGCACTGTACCCAGGGCAACAGCTTGAGTGTCTGTCTCAAAAAAAAGAAAGAAAGAAAGAAAGAAAGAAGAAAACAAAATACTGTTAATCTTAGACAACAACAGTGAAGGTCAGAATAAAACAGGGGAGCACTCTGGAAATGTCTCCAATTCTGATGTAACAATCACGTGCCCTAAAAATGCGTGTTGTTACTGTCATAGTGGCCCTCATAACTCAAGGTCAATGTTATACAGCTTCCTTTTATTTTTGATTTTCCTGTCACTCTCTGCCAGCACTGTGGGGGAAAGAAGGGCCAAGGCTAGTCTCTACACAGCAAAACTGAAGGTCACGTTGCCTCTCCCCTCCTCCACCCGCCCCTGCAGAATCTCACTTATTTTCCACTTCTTCCTGGTCCCACTGTTACTATTTCAGGCCTGATCCTCTCCATTTTATGTTTCAGTTGCTAAAGTGGCCTTCACCTGCCTTTGTTGTCGGGGCTCCTCCCTCCATGCCTGGGTCACTGCTGGTGGAATCTCTCCGTCCCCCCCCCCTCACCTCCACTGGTCAGGCCTGAGCACTTATTCCTGGGGCCCTCCAATCTGATCTGCTGGTTCACACAGGACAGACTGATCGCCGCCTTGAAATTCCACTCTCAGGAAGCCTCTCCTGCCTCCCGGCCGCCCTCCCCACTCTGGTCCTTCCTCTGCCAGCCGCTGCTGGGCTGCTAAGCAAAGCTGGGTCAACCGACTCTTCTCACCTCCTTGCCTTCCCCTAATTCCTCACCAGAGCCCTGCCTGCCTCTCAAATTCTGTGTTCTCTTCGAAGCTTCTACAGACATAAAACTCTGCCCTCCAGGGACCTCCCTCTGCTAAGGCACTGGCTCCCTCTGTTAGTCATTTGGGAACTTAATTATGCACCAGTTTGGGGAGCATGTGCAGCCTGCCCGCCTTTTCCTAGCCTGCAAGGTCTTCCGCAGACCCCAGAGTGTTACAGTCATTTTCAACATTTAAGACTGTCTAAAAACATAAAAATTATAAGATATATGCATGCACACACATGAATTCAGTTCAAAGCCCAACTCCCCCCCAGGGTTCAAAGCTCTTCTACCATACCTCGGCCAGGCCAGAGGGCTATGGGGCTAGGAGAGGTGGGGGAAGATGAGGGGAAGGGGAGGGGGAGGCAGGAGGAGCTGGAGGCAGGGGGAGCTGGAGGCTGGGGGAGCTGGAGGCTGGGGAGCCGGAGACTGGGGCAGCAGACATCTGGTCTGGCACTGAGAAAATGCCCCCTCTTTTCACAAGGCCCAGCTCTTTGTTATTTTTACCCATGTGACAAACTGTCTTGTGGGGCTGGGGGATCCCCTGCACACCCCTAGGTTTAGTCGGCTTCTGTTTGATGCTGGGGGCTGCTGCTGACACCTGTGGTCTCTGAACAACCGGTAAATGTGGTTTCTCTGGGGAGGGGTCCTCCTTTGCCCCCAGGGTCCCCTCAAGAGAGTCCTTCCTAGGATCATGTCTCCCCTATTTGTGGTGGCATTTAATGTCCCCAAACAGTTTTCTGAAGCAACTGTCCCATCACTTGGTTCCAGCAGGTTACTGGGCACTTTAGGGCTCTGATGCCCAACCCTCGGTCCCTACCCTGGAAAAGTACCCAGCTTCCCTCCCACAGCCTTCTGGGCTGTGAAGACCTGGGATAGGGCAGGGAAGTTCCATCTCTTCCCAGGTATATCATACCAGGGACAATTCCCATGCCCTTTTGGCTTCAGAAATCTCTAGACCAGTCTTCTTAACATCTCCCCCTTAACTCCAGAGCACATGGGATTGGTGGGGGAAGGTGTCTAGCTACCATCACTAGGAGTGATTCTCCACTTCCATCTGGAGAGTCTCTGCAGGGGCCCCGAGTCCTGGCTTCTCGCCCTCCCTTGGCTTCTGATTTAAGAGAGATTGAGTTGGTTTTTTGTCAGTCACAATCAAAATAGTTCTAACAAATACAAACCCGTATTCACACCATACACAAAATGGATTGCTAGTGGATTAATTTAGTAAGCTTAAAATATGCAAGCACGGAAATATTAGTAGAAAATATAGAAGGAATTTACATCACGTTGGTGTGGGATCAAACTTCTAAAATTTGTACCAAGTCCGATGACCGTAAAGGAAAAGATAGACACACTGATAAAAATTACTTCTGGGCTCGGCGCCTGTGGCTCAACAGGCTAAGGCGCCAGCCACGTACACCTGAGCTGGCGGGTTCGAATACAGCCCGGGCCCGCCAAACAACAATGACGGCTGCAACCAAAAAATGGCCGGACATTGTGGCAGGCACCTGTGGTCCCAGCTACTTGGGAGGCGGAGGCAAGAGACTTACTTGACCCCAGGAATTGGAGGTTGCTGTGAGCTGCGAGGCCACAGCACTCTATCCAGGGTGACAGCTTGAGGCTCTGTCTCAGAAAAAAAAAAAAAGCAGGGCATTGTGGTGAGCACCTGTAGTCCCAGCTACTTGGAGGCTGAGGCAAGAGAATCGCTTAAGCCTGAGAGTTGGA
>CAUYRH010084963.1:0-11609 GCA_963574655.1 Perodicticus potto
ATGTTATTGCTCAGCCTATAACAAATGAGGTATAATAACTCTCGTTTAACAAATGAGGAAGGTGGACCCAAGAAGGTGAATAACTTGCCTAGGCTTCTAAAGTCTGGAGAGTGACAGAGCCAGCCTTAAGACACCCAGCTCCAAGCTGCATGGCCACTACGGCAAGGGGCCCCATAATTCCAAAACATCCTTCAGTATCTTTGATTCCCACCCAAAATGACCTAAATGGCATTTTTAATTTACAAGCCTACTGATTAGTCTTTAACATCCATTTTAGCCCTAAAATACATGCCTCTTGGGTTGACTCCATTTTATTAAGGTTACATAGGAGAATTTTTTTTTTTTCAGTTTTTGGCCGGGGCTGGGTTTGAACCCGCCACCTCTGGCATATGGGGCCGGCACCCTACTCCTTTGAGCCACAGGCACCGCCCAAAGAGAATATTTTTCGATAACTATTCAGTCCTAAGACTTGAAAACAGTATTTTTCATTTTCAACTTCCTTCCTTCTCCAAGTCCTATCTGTCATTTTCCATGTCAGAAATCTATTACCAGATCTCATATTAAAAGAAAAAAATTTTAGTGAGTTGTATGGAACTGTTTCCTAAAGAGGTCAAAACACTTTATAATGAAGCAGTTAAGAGTTTAGTTTGATAGACAAGAGACAAAAGATCACTGAAATATATTTGAGTTCACACAATTTGATATGACAAGAAAGAGGATGTATCTTATCTAAACCAACTTTTATAATTTTAAATCACATTTAGTACTCCAGGAATTTAGACATAAGAGAACTCCATTGTCTAGCAAATAAATTAGAATAGAGTAGAGTCTCCAGGTACGCACAACAGCAATGTATGCAGAGAGAGAGGGCAGAAATCATCGACTGATAACCTATAAATATGAAGGTTGTATCTGAAGTCGCAGAGTTGCTCTATTCTCTGACCAGTGGTCTATTTGCTGATGGCAAGTGCTCTCCTCTTTACAGGCTATTAGCACATGACCCTGGCCAAGTGAAAAAATTTACCAACACTTCCATACTTAATTTTATATACCTTTGGTATATAAACATACTATAATGAACTTAATTTAATAAGCAAAATATTAAATATTAGGCTGAAGCTAGAAGTGTCAAAACACACACAATTTCCTGCCTGGTGGACCACAAGGAGCAGGAAGTGCACTGACCCTGTTAACACTTCACGCCAATATCCTCTTCCCTCCACTTGGCAAATTGACCCACTTATCTACTGGAGTTTCCATACTCCATGGGAGAGAGAGGATCTCAAGGGAAACTTGAGCAGAATCTCACAGAAACTGCTCTGTTCTGTATGTAGAAATCTGGAGTTCTTATAATTTCAAACAAAATCAATTTTCAAGATGACAGCACAGCCTCTGCACCCATATTTCTTGTTTCTCTGAATGGACGGTGAGAGTGAGAACTGCCCCCATGTGGCCAGAAAGTCATGGTGGCGAACCACTCATGGAGTGGGCCAGACCCAGAACAGAGGCCCCGGGAAGAGGCAGCAGGTGTGGCCCTTCCCCTTCTCAAGCCTGCTGTCTCCCCCCCGCCAGCTCCCCTAATTTCAGTGTCAGCTGAAGAATGATAAGGCTCACAAATGTGGAAAAGAGAGTTTTATTTCTCAGAAAGGGTTCCAGCCTACAGGCTGGCCATCTTGCAGGCTGGGAAGCAGAGCCTCTGGTCAGAATCCTAGAGTAAGCACGAGGGAACAGTAAAAGATGCAGGAATTAATGCTGAGCAGAGTGGCTTAATATGCATATTTAACAAGCTGTAGGAGGAATCATGAATATTTATGAAAGGACAAACACGTACATGTGCCATTGAGCTTCATGCCCCTTCATGGGTCCCTTAGACAAAAAACATGGCAGCATCAGCATGAGCTGAGGGTGTTTTCAGTCCTTTGATGTCAGAACATGAAGCCCCCTCCTTGTGCAGCCTGTGTTACTGCTCAGAACCACTCCATAGTTGGTAGCCTTTATCAGAAAGGAACACTGGTCAATTGTGCCAAAAATGAAAAAAAAGGAAGGGTAGTGATGAACTTGGTTGAAATCAGCAGCAGTGGGCCAAATGGGAGCAAATCTTCCCAAAGGGTTGGCGCCTGTTTAGCCCTCAGGGAAGAAAGCCCAATGGCAGCGAGTGAGGAAGGAGGTATAATGAGGTATAATGTCCAACCCCCATCTCATCATGGTGAGGAACTCAGTTTTAAGGGTTCTCTGGGGTCTCCTTGGCCAACAAGGGGCCCATTCAGTTAGTTGGAAGTCTTAGGATTTTATTTTTGTTTCTCATCAGCTATTTTCCCACTAGCTGAGAACTCAATGACAAAGCAGAAATATGGCCTACATAATCCCAGATCCAGCATCACAGAAGGGAGGTGTAGAGTTGAGAGAATAACTAGCACAGCTGGCCAATAACAGCAGTGAGTGAAAACAATGTGGAAACATAGCCAGTAGGTCAAAGGACAGTGAAGAAAGCTGTGCCCAGAGGTCCCGGACCATTGAGTCACCCTACTGAAGTCTCATGTCCCCGGTGTCTACACCACCGGAATTAGGGATAGCAGGACCACCTTGGAGGTTCAGAGGTTAAAACCACTGACCACAGCAGCCCTCACAGCCTCTCAGCTGGACTGAACTTCACACAGGCTTATTCCAGACCTTTGGCCCCTGACCTCTCCTCACCGAGAGCATTTACTTGGGAAAACTTGGAATTGTCGATTCCTTCTCTGCCTCCTTGAGATACAAATCTTTTTAAAGATTTCTTGCCAGTTTAACAGCTCAGGAATGTCCTCAAAGCCCCAGGGGCCCCGGCTTTGAGATGTGGTCATTCGGGAAGATGGCACCCACCTCTCAGTCCCCCAGTTGTAAACTACCTGTTGTCATAAAGAGAAGAGAAAGTTACTTCTCCTTCAGATGAAGCCAGTTTGCACATGCAGATGGCCTACCAGCCCACCCCAGCCCTTTAAACCCCCCTGATCTTTGTTTCTGTGAGTCTGATTATCCAGGATTGGGCCGTGTTTTCTTCCCAACTGCTCTCAGTAGCATTGGATAAAATCCACTTGTTTGCTCACCTCACCAGGCGCCATTTTTCTTTGACATCTTGGCAAAGGTTTCTTAGAACTGCAAGGAACTTTATACCAGTGGAATATTTTGCAGAATGTCATTTTAATCTGATTCCCAGAGTATTCACTAAAACAAGAAAAGAGATTAAAACTAATTTAATGAAATATATGTATTTCTTTAAAAGGGCTCTCTAATGCCAAAATACATGAACTTCACAGGGAAAATTCTTGCCACTATCTGGAGGTTTCACAAAATTCTTGCATGATTCTCAAACCTTTACCTTTTACTTTAATTACCTCCTTTGCACTTATTACAGAAACAGCTAAAATCCAGCACGTAAAGGTAAAAGATGTCCACTGCTACAGGCAAAATGAAACCCTACCTTGCTAGCCAGGGAGACTGTATCCTAGGAGCTGGATTAGAAACTAATTCTGTGTATCTGCATAACATCACTGGCTCAAACGTAATGTATTCTGCCAAATAAAGTTAGAGCCGGTTTCAAACTGACCTACAATCTCTAATATTGTATTAAGAAATGTATAAGGACTTGATAAAAATCCTATGAAATAAACGAGTGACAGCTAAACATTCACCTAGTAGATTAGGTGGGGAATTTCATGGACTTTTCAAAGTACAAGCATGTGTATGAACGCAAGTTGTTTTGTATTCACACACAGGCAGGTAACACAGACTCTTACAGGACATTTATTGTGCCCTTCTTTTTCTCTAATGCCCAAGTGCATTTACAATTTGAGCAAAGCAAAGTCTATAGTCATAACAATAACAACCTGCAGCGTTACTCAAAACAAATTCTTACCGGTAAGCATTTCTTTTTAATTTGCCATATATATATATAAATAATATATATAATTATATATTATAATATAAATAATATATATTTAATTTGCCATATATATATAAAGTTTGACTTTGTATATATTCAAAGTCAAACTTGCAACAATCAAAAGGGATTCAAATCCCTTTCTACAAAGCCAGGGAAACAGGCCACCTCCAAGCCCTGCACCCAGAGGGAAGAGGTTCCGATATCATTTGAAAAGCTTAAATCTATTATAATCTCCTGCCTTTGGAAAAAAACAAAACAAGGAAAACAACTCAATAGAGTTAAAATTTTAAATCATCTAGCTTTTGTGGTTTCCTCCTCATCTCAAACAACAGAGGCTAAAGAACAGAGAATTTGTATGCAGAGCATTTACTCCATGTGGTTGCAGGACCACATGCAGTGTAAAGCCTGAGAGGTCCACAGAGGTCGTCTGGGTATCAGGCCCAGGCTCTCCCTGTCCCCCATGGCATCCTCAGGGAGGGAACAGTAGACACCAATCACACGAACCGTGTGCCGTGTGCCGTGGCTCGTGCCTGTAATCCCAGCACTCCGGGAGGCGGAGGCAGGTGGATGGCTTGAGCTCAGGAGTTTTAGACTAGCCTGAGCAAGAGGGAGACCCTGTCTCTACTAAAAGTAGAAAAATTAACCAGGCATTGTGGTGGGCGCCTGTAGTCCCAGCTACTTGGGAGGCAGAGGCAAGAGAATCATTAAAACCCAGGAGTTTGAGGTTGCTTGAGCTGTGACGATGCCACACATGTCTTCCCAGGGGGATAGAATGAGACTCTGTTTAAAACAAAATTAAAAATCACACATACTACAACAAGCAAATGGCCTCAAGGGTTTTTGTACATTTAAAATCATCCAGAAGCTTGCTTTGACTTATGTCTTAGTCTCCTTTGGTTGCTATAAGGAAATGCCTGAGGCTGGGTAATTTATATAGAAAAGAGGTTTATATGGCTGGTGGCTCAGCAGGTTGGTACAAAAAGCACAGAGCCAGCAGCTGCTCCTGGTAAAGATCTCAAGAATCTTCTACTCATGGTAAAAGGGGAAGGGGAGCAGGTGTGCACAGAGCACATGATGAGAGAGCAAGCAATAGACACAGGTGCCGGGACTTTTTTAACAAGCGGGTTTCAGAGGAACTAACAGTGGGGACTCACTACTGGGAGAAAGGCCCCACGCCATTCATGAGGGAGCCACCCCCATAACCCAAACACCACCCACCAGGCCTCTCCCACACTGGGGATCAAAGTTTACATGAGACTCAGGGGGCCAAACAAACCATATCCAACCACTGTAGCTTGTGTAATTAATATTTAACTTACAGAAGTTGCCATTTCAGAAAGTTTGTCTTAAAGCTTTTAAATTTGGATCATATATCTTATCATTCTAAGTCTAGAAATACTAACAGTTACTTCCAAGATAGCCTCTGAATAACACTTACTCCTAGCAACAAAATTTAATTAATATCCTCAAACATTTAAAATTGTATTCATAAAAGTTTAAGTATTCCAGTTGTCTAACCTTCCTGCTCTTAAAAAATTTTTGTAAATTCAACAAAATAGGCTTAAAACCACAATGTACATTATATTCTCTTAATTGTTCTAATAGTCTTGTGAGATTTCCAATAAGATACTTTAGTTAGGCTTCCATTCTGAAGACCAATTTCTCCAAAATAACACAACTTTAAAAAAAAATCAAACATGAAAATTTGTAGAGGACACTGAGCCTGACGACCTCTGAGCAAGATGATTTGCAGCTGGGGGGCAGGCCCTTGGGCAATTCGTCCGCAGGTGCTCCTTGTGCCGGAGCCGTGGGGAGCCGTGGGGAGCCTTGGGCACGTAGCCATTGTCTAATTCTCCTCTCACCTGTCTTGTGCTGTCTCAATAAAAGGCAACTGTGGAGGTTGCTTGGGGCTACCCTGCAATCAAGGTTAGCCCGCCTCCTACAACCTTGTACTTCTAATCTGAGTCTCGCCTGGTTCCTTTCTGCAGCTATTGAGACCAGGGCCATAGGGGCTGTGACAAAGATTCCTTAATAATATAATTAGTTCATGGTATCTTAAATATCATTATACTTAATTCCAAATCTTCAAAAGGTGAAAGATATTGACCCACAAAAGATGACCATGACCCTTTCATTTTAAGGTTGTATAAGAACTAAGGAATTTAAGAAAAGGTCGACCGAATTCTTACCTGTTTGGAGTTGTTCTCCTAGTGATTTGGTTATTTCCAGGAGGAAACTGAGATGTGGGGTTCATATTAGACATGCTACTAATTGGGTACTACAGAAATGCTTCCTGGCTAACATTTTTCCAGTAGTTACCTTTGCTTCCTAATACCTGAATAGCGTGGGATGTAAAGTTTCCATTGAGAAAGACAGTCGCGCTCAGCCTGCCAGCCCAGCCGTGGAGATGAAGAGCCTTCACAGCCTGTGCTGGGCACTTGGCCTTGACTGGGAATGCCTTTCCTGCTCCTGGACCGACATGTACTTCTTTGCTCAGTTTGAATGTGTGTGTCTCGTCCATGCCCCATACAGGCTGTGGGGTGAGACACACTGGCCTCCAGAGACTGATGCTCAAGGTTAAATCGACTTCTCTGTCTCTTCCCTGTGTGAGTAAAGTGTTGTCCCATCCAGCACCTGTGTGAGTCCTGTCTTTCTTAGTGGCCCAACACTGCCAAGCCACGCAGTGGGTTGATCTGAGGCTGCCGCCCCTGGTGCCTGGCACTGTCAGGCTCTTTGCCATCTTCCCAGCAGCAAAACTCCTGCCATGGCAGTGGTACCAGGAGTCATTTCCTCAACAGTATCTTTTAATACAAATTTTGGGACATCAGTTTATATAAGAAGCATTGATACATGTGTAGCCAAAACTCAGTACAATACTTTCATCAAAGGCTTCTGGGGAACACTCTTGTGTTTCACTTTATACTGAGAGGTAAGAAGATTGGAATCACATATAGATGTTTTAAAAAGGGAATACATGCTTCACATTTTGTGGTCACTGTGAGGAGTTACACTAAGTAGCTCTGAGAAAACAACTCTACGAATGGATAATCTGCCAGCAAAGCTTTCCTTCCTAACACCATAGTTTGCTCCTTACATATAACTATTTTACTGTATGTATTAGAAAATAGTTTGAAGCTGACCAGGAATGTGTTTTAATTTTGTACATTGAGTGGGAACTTTTTCTTATTTAACATTTTTGCCCAGAAACTCTGATGTTAAACAACTGATTACCCATGGAAAGGAGGTGCTCAAAGAAGTCTCCACCTCCCATCAAAGTTTATCACTTGATTCCACTTGAATTCCTTTGTCTCTTAAATGTATGAAAATATTTTCCCATCCTGATCTAAAAAGTCCTTGAACTTGAAAGAAATGGTGCATATTCTTTTATTGTTGGACCACGCAATTCCTACATATATTAAAATGATAACAAGTTGAAATTTGGAATTCTATAGTGACTTTATCTGGTTTGCAAGCATAGCCTATTCCCTAATTTCACCAACATACATAAAAATAGCCCTTTACAGAAAGCCTGGAATCACCTGATAACACAGCTTCTGAAGAGCAACTTAGCCTGAATCAGCCCTGGCCAAAGTCACAGAGCACAGACATGATGTTATAGAGAGGAAGGAGATAACCCAGCAGGTTTTTAGACAAAGCCTTGTGAAAACCACAAATTGCAAGACTTCCCACAAATTGCAATTCTTCCTCCTTTGTTAATTCAATATGACTGTGTGTCTGTGGCTTTCTAGGCACTGGACCAGGTACTGGGACAGGTCAGTGACTCTTGTGGACAAAGATCTCTGCCCTATTTAGCTTTCATTCTTGTGGAGCAGGAAAGGCAGGCAATGAATTTAACAAATCAATAAAATGCATAATGAGTTGGGTGGTGGTAAGTGGCAAAAAGGCAGATGTGGAGGGCAGGCAATTCCCTGCTGTGGAGCTCAGGTCACCCAGTCCTTCACCTGTTGCTCCCCAATCACACTGTCAGCCAGGCATCCACTCCTCCTACCACTTTTGAGGACCACAAATTGCCCAGTCGATGGCTGCCATACCCTGATCCTCTACCTTCTCAATAGTTAATTTTAACCAACTTCTACTGTCCTAAAGGTCCTGAACTTTGGCTGATCTCTCTTGCTAAAGCTTTATAAAATCTTCACCTTTCCTCCCCAAGTTAAAACACTTCATGAGAGTTGTTCTCAGGTCCCACATGCGTAATTCTGAATCTAGACTTATAAGCCAGGTGTGGTGGTTCACACCTATAATCCTAGCACTTTGGGAGACTGAGGCAGGAGGATGACTTGAGGCCAAGAATTTGAGACCAGCCTGGACAACAAGTGAGACTCCATATGTGAAAAAAAAAAAAAAGGTTTTGTTTTAATTAGTCAGGAATGGTGGAGTGCCCTGGTAGTCCGAGCTACTAGGGAGGCTGAGGCAGGAGGCTCACTAGAACCCAGGAGTTGGAGGCTGCAATGGGCTGTGATCATGTCACTGCAGTCTAGCCCAGGTGATAGCATGAGATGCTTTCTCAAAGAAAAAAAAGAGAAAGAGAGAACAAAAGAGACTTAAAATGAATGATGTTTTGGTCAAACTTCTCAGGAGCTTCTGGGGCCACAACTTACATTGGGTCTGAGCCCCCTGCTGCCCAGCCCAGGCCACGCTGATGGGTAGGGAGCCCTCTCGAGAGCTTTGCCAGCAGCTGGTCAGCTGAACAAGCACTGCATAGCCATTCTCTATCTCCCTGCGCTGAAAGGACTTGTAAGCCTTTAATCATCCCTTTTCATTGTCCTCAGCAAAAAACTTTAATTGTGCTTGTGGGAGAGCTCTGGTTCTCACAGATAATACAGAGGAGGCACCGTGCTAAGGTCCCCAGGAACAGATTCTTATCTATTGTTTGTTTCCACCGTTTGAAGATGAGCAATTGCTACTCATCCAACAACCACTTAGGTCATTTCTCCACCTTTTCCATGTGCAGATGTTACGGTGCCAATAATACCACACACTGAAGAGTGGGCAAGAGTTTCACCAAAGACAATCTAGAACTTCAGTGGCTTGTCTGCGCAACTTGAATTATTATGAAAATGATTCACCTACACGGTTCCTTAGGTGAGAAAAAAATTGAAATTATAAAATGGAATCTTATAATAACATAAATATATACGTGGCTGTAATAAGAAATTAGATACAGGAAAGAGAAGATTACCTAACTGAATGATAGGTCAGTAGAAAACAAAGTGTGGAGAATAAAATGGAAAGTAAAAGGAGCCCAAATACTGAGATGGAGCAGGTGTGGTATGGAGCACGTGCTGAGACCCTCTGCCGTGCCTGCGTGAGGGTCTCACGAGAAAAGGGACAGAAGGGACACAATGGCACTAGAGAGAGGAACAAGATATTGAAAAACTGACAAAAGACAGCAACCAACAGGTCTGAGAAGCTCTACAGACCCCAAGCAAGATGGATACACATACAATCCCCACGAGGTTGTTACATGACGGTAACCCTCTGAAAACTGAAGATAAAGGATCAAATTAAAACCAACAAGAGAACAAATAAATGCTTTAGGAGCAGCTGTAAGATTGACAGCTGATTTTGGAAGAAAAAACATCATGGTGCTGAAATAAACGCCAACCCAGAACTCCATGCGCAGTGAAGCTCGGGCTTACACAAGGCAGGTGCATCGAACTCACATTCCCGGGAGAACCACTATAAAACTGGGGCAAAATATTTGAAACAACTATCTGACGTCACTAAGAAAAACCAGTGCAGACAGAACATTGAAAGATAAAAATCTCCAAAAGAAGGCGACAGTCAGCGGCTAGAAGCCTGAAGGAGTGAGCACACAGGCGGGTCTCCACACCTTCAAGTGCTGACAACCTCCCCACACCTCCATCCTCAGAAAACCACTGTGAGGGTCAAACTAACTGATCCACGCAGAGACACCCTGAAAAGGCAGAGGAGCCTCGCAAATGCAGGTGGGTGTGGTGGTTGTACTCTGAGTTTGTTATCAGCATCATTATTAGTTATTGTTTGACATCATAAAGAAATTCTGTGTTAAAATGTATAGAATTTTTATAATACAGTGAAAAACATAAAAATGCAGTAACAACAAAAAAGTCTATAAAATATTTTCTTTTCCACTCTAACTAGAGAATCATATTCTTCAAATAACTATTATCCCCCCAAAATAAAGCCATGGAAACTTAATAAAGCAGTGCACCCTGGTTCACGAGATGTAGATACAGTGTGAAGGTGTAAATACTGCTGTAGAAAGTGGTCCCCTCCGACGAAGGGGGCTCCTAGGAGCTTCAGAAGACAGCCGAGGAGGCTCCATCTCATTAGGGGAATAAAGGCACCCTCTTTGAAGAGAACTGGATGAAAAAATAGATGAAAAGCCGCCACGCCTCCTTGGAACTGAAGCAAACAGCTTAGCAAGCCCATCGCAGACACAGCTAGGTCCCTGCTGTTCAGGAGCCAGTGGGTAGTGGCAAGGACCCGCCCAAGATGCAGACGCCCCCAGGGATACCAAACAACCCAGGCAGCGTGTGCAATGTGGAAATGTCCCATAGCAAAAAAAAAAAAAACGTCTCCTGCAAACACCTGTTGGAGACCCATGATGAACCCAGGCACAGTGCAGTTCTGAGGGCGGAGAAGGTCACAGCAGCAGACAGACCAGACTCAGAAGGACTTACCAGCTCCCTGCACAGCCCATGTGATTGGCAGACTCAGAGCCGGCACCAAGACCATCCTAGGAGAGTCAGAAGACGCGCCACATAGAGAAATGATTTTGGATATCTTTATAATTTTCAGTTATAAGTCTGGCATATTGGACCAAAATTGACAAAAATGACTAATGACTAGATGATATCTCAAAGTAATTTTGATTTGCATTTCTCTGATGATTAAGGATGGTGAGCATTTTTTCATAGAGAAAAATTGCTCTCATAGAGAGCAATTTTGGACCAAAATTTAAATTGAACAAAATTTTATGGTGTAAAAAACTTTTGAAGAAATATTTCATTTATTTATTTTAAATTTCAGATTAATAGGAGAGTACAAAAGATTTGGTTACATTGTTTGCATTTGTTAGGTAAATTCAAGTTGCAGTTGAGCCCTTCACCTGGCGGGGGGCAGGAGGGAGTGTGCTGTATACCCCTACATTGTGCCCATGCCAATCCCCCTCCCTCTTCCCTCTCCCTTTCCCATCGTCCCCCCTTGGTTTTCTTTTTTTTAATTGTTGAATCATAGCTGAGTACATTAGTGCAATCAAGGGGTACAATGTGCTGGTTTCATGTACAATCTGAAACATTTGCATCAAACTGTTTGACATAGCCATCATGACATTTTCTTAGTTAGTGTATGAAGACATTTGTATTCTGCATTTAGTAAGTTTTGTCTGAATCCATCTAAGATGCACCGTAGGTGTGGCCCCACCATTTACCCTCCCTCCATCCATCCTCTCCCCTCCCCTCCCCTCCCTCACCACTTTCCCCATATTCTTGTGCTATAATTGGGTTATAGCCTTCATGTGAAAGCTATAAATTAGCTTCATAGCAGGGCTGAGTACATTGGATACTTTTTCTTCCATTCTTGAGATACTTTGCTAAGAAGAATATGTTCCAGCTCCATCCATGTAAACACAAAAGAGGTAAAGTCTCCATCTTTCTTTAAGGCTGCATAGTATTCCATGGTATAC
>CAUYRH010084964.1:0-25444 GCA_963574655.1 Perodicticus potto
GGCAGGTGCCTGTAGTCCCAGCTACTTGGGAGGCAGAGGCAGGAGACTCGCTTGAGCCCAGGAATTGGAGGTTGCTGTGAGCTGTGATGCCACTGCGCTCTCTCCAGGGTGACAGCTTGAGGCTCTGTCTCAAAAAAAAAAAAAGAAAAAGAAAAAGAAATATTTATGACATCCTTATACTGAAAGATGATTTATTGCCTATCTGAAATTCAAATGTAACTGGGCATCTTGTATTTTATCGGCTGTCCCTACTTTGTGATATCACAATGGGTCCAAGTCTACAGCCCTCTTTGCATTCTTTTTTCAAAGGATTGATTATCATTTTGTAAAGTTACAATATTGGTTCATAAATAAAGAAAAAGAGATTAGTCAAAAAGAAATAGAAATGTCACACCCAGACAGACAGTCTCTTGAAAAGAAATGATCTCAGTCCACAAGATCTTTTGCACAAGAAATAGCCAGGCCCTCGCTTTACTTAGATTTTTTTTTTCTCGTAACTGTGTACATTGATGCCTTTACGGAGTTCAGTGTACTGATTTGATATATAATGTGAAAAGCTTTCATCGAATTGATTGACACATGCACCACCTCGCTTTCCTTAGATTAACTATGATCTGTTCAGGTGCATTTACATGAGACCCAGGTAAACTGAGAACAAGCAAAACTAATCCGTGTGGTTCCCCAGGCAGGGAGGTGGGTGTCGATTAGGAAGGGGTGCAAAATAGCCTTACAGGGCGCAGAAAATGTTCTCTATGTTAACCTGGGTAATAGTTACACATCAAGCTATACAGTTTTCAACAAGAAATTAGCCCTTGATGGGAGGAAGTAGGTTAAATTTTTCCGTAAACGTTTTTTTGTTTTGCTTTGTTTTGTTTTGTTTTAACCAATTCCGAATCTCTGTCCTGCCTAGATGATGATAAATCCTCGCTGTCGGTATCTTGGAGACTGCTGAAGGCCACTCCAGGATAGGCGGTGCCCAGGCCTGCCTCTGGGGACAGGGCACTCTCTCTTGGCCTCACTTGGAGGGTTCTGCTTCGAGTCCCTTCAGGGCAGGAGCCTGTTTTATTCAACTTTGTTCAAGTTTGTCCTTCTTTGTTTTCTGTCTTTCTTCTTCTTTTTTTGAGACAGAGTCTCACTCTGTCACCCTAGGGAGAGTGCTGTGGTGTCATAGCTCACAGCAACCTCAAACTCTTGGGCTGGAGCAATCCTCCTGCCTCAGCCTCCCCAGTACCTGGGACTACAGGTGTGCACTACTACATCTGGCTAGTTTTTCTCTTTTCAGTAGAGACAGCATCTCACTCTTGCTCAGGCTGGTCTCAAACTCCTGAGCTCAAGGGATCCTCCTGATTCAGCCTCCCAGAGTGCTAGGATTACAGGCATGAGCCACCGTGCCCAGCTGCTTCTTTGTTTTTTTTCACATACGCTGAGACCCTGCTAAACCTCTGGGCATGGTGAAAACACCTTTTGCATGAGCCAGGCACTGTGCCAGGCACTTCACAAATTTTATTTTGTTTAACTCTTCCAGGTGGGGGCCCTCTGGCATACAGATAAGGAAAAGGAGGCTCAGAGAGGGTAAAGCACTTGCTTATGGCCACACAGCTCAGGGATGGAGATGGCTTCAGCTTTTAACTATCTGTAACCCTTCCCACACTCTCCAGAGTGATCACACATGAAATACTGTCTAGCCAGCTTCCCTTTGGCTCCGGGCAGGGGGATTCTCTACATTTTCTCTTTTTAAAAGTGTTAAAGGTAGGGTGGCACCTGTGGCTCAGTGGGTAAGGTGCCAGCCCCATCTACTGAGGGTGGTGGGTTCAAACCCAGCCCTGGCCAAACTGCAACAAAAAAATAGCCAGGTGTTGTGGCGGGCACCTGTAGTCCCAGCTACTGGGGAGGCTGAGGCAAGAGAATCGCCTAAGCCCATGGAGTTGGAGGTTGCTGTGAGCTGTGACACCACAGCACTCTACCGAGGGTTAATAAGTGAAACTCTATCTCAAAAAAAAAAAAAAATCTAAAAAGAAAAAAGTGTTAAAGGTAATCCCCAGTATCCACTTGGGAAGTGACAAAGGGCACTCTGGGGGAATTCTGACAGTGGTGGCCCTGGTCTGGCATTTCTGCTGCCTTGGCTTAAGATCACACAAGCCTTCAGCCTTTGCCCCATGGCTGTCTGGGCTGATTTCCTTCTGATGTCTGCAGGGACCTGTTTGTTCACTCAATCCAGGAAGACAAGATGGGGCCATTGGCAGCCTGAGAAAACTCCCCTGCCCCACCCCTGAGCACTGGACCTTCCTAGCTGTGACACCTGCTGGAGCTGGTTTTGCAGATTTGAACACTGGGCTCCTTCCAGCTAGGGCAGGGCTGATGGGCAGTGCCCAGGCCTGCCTCTGGGGACAGGGCACTGTCACTTGGCCTCACTCCAAGAGTTCTGCCTCGAGTCCCTTCATGGCAGGGGCCTATTTTATTCAACTTTGTCCTTCTTTGTTTTCTTCACATACTAAGAACTTGGTAATGGTTATTAGAACAAAAATGAAAATAAAAGGAAAGTTAAAAGTATGATATTTTTAACGCTCTATTTTGAAAGGTTCAAGAGGACTCTCCCTGGAAGGTAATAGCAATATAATAGCAATTTCTGACCCCCTTATTGTGTTTGACATCTGCCACCTCACTTTGCCCTCACAACCACTCCAGTGGCACTGCCTCCACTTCCTAGGCACAGAGTGATTAAATAATTTACCTAAGATCACACAGCCAGAAAGTGGCTGGATCAGGATTCCGGTACTGGCAGCCCAGACCCAAGACTGCATTCCTAACCAGTGCACTGTCTCAGCACCTTCCCAGTGCCAGCTGGCCCTTCTGGTCTGAAATACCACTGCTGGCACACAAACTCCCAAATTAAGCCTTTGTCAATGAAATGAACACTCCCCTAAAAGTCACACCCTCTCCAGGCATGGTTGAAGGTTGAGTATCCCTTTATTCTAAATAGCTCCTGGTCCCTAGAAGGCTGCTTCCCTGAACCTTGGTCCTTCTCTGACCTCCCCTGTGAAGTCCTTGAGGCTTAAGCAGGACTCTTTGTCAGCAGCAAAACTGGGGAAGCTGTGTCCTGACTTTAGAGCATGGTTTGGAGCCAGACAAGCTGAGTTGAAACCATACATTTGTCATCAACTGGCTGTGTGGCCATTGCCCAAAATTCAGTTTTTCTAGTCTCAACGTCTTCTTCTGTGAAATGGGGTTACTGAGGGGTAACCAACACCATTTTACAGAAGGTCTTCAAAGGATCAAACTTTAAATGAGGTGATATAGTTATAAGCCTGTTATGCATAATGCTCAATAATCATTATTATCATGGTTGCTGTGGTGGTAGCATTATCATCATTAACTCCCAGGAGGAGGTGGGAAACTCAGAGCAAGGTGCTCAGGAGAGAGTGGATGTCCATGGATTGTCCAGCCCAGTGCCACCTCCTCTAGGAAGTCCTCCCTGATGATGTCAACATCGTCTTCTCCTTCCAATGAACCCTTCCAGCTTTATGATATCACAGATATTCTTAGTCAACAAGTTCATGGTATAAGCCCTGCCTCCCTAGCCGGATCATAAGCACCTTGAAGACAGAAGTTGGTTTCTGCTCCTGAACCCCACACTGAGCATGTTCATTTGTCAAGGGAAAACAGGAATCAGTAATAATGTTATAATGCCAACTTTTATTTATCAGTTAATTCAGTGTGCTGGTCTCGGTACTACATACACCTGTAGGAAGAATATTCCTTCAATCTCCACTGCACTACCATGGGATAAGTATTATTCTTATTTTACAGAAGGAGAAACAGGCTCAGTGAGATCAAATAGCTGCTCAGGTGGCAGTGAGATCAAATAGCTGCTCAGGTGGCAAAGCTGGGACTGGAAGCCCATGTCCTACTTCCAAACCCAAGTCTCTTTCCATGGAGAAGGAAGGTGATGGGGTGACTGAACGGGTGGGCCAGCAGGTGGAGAGCGCCCTCTATTGAGCATCTGTGAGTGATGATGGCAGAAAGAAAGAATCTGGGGGCAAAATCTCAGGTGTCAAATACCAAAAGGGAGCGCTGAGGGAAGAGTCAGCCTCCTTACCTCACCTCATATGACCTCAATATGACCAGTGTGTGAAGATCAAACTCTCAGCATGTAGAGGCCATCTTGGTGGGGACAGGGACAAAGGAAACTCCAGATGACAGCATCAGCCCCCATGAGGATGGGCATCTCATCTCCTGCTGTGTCCTCTGTGACTTGAATAGTGCCAGGCAGAGAGCAGGTGCCAGGCAGTATTTGTTGAATGAATGAATGAGCGGCATCCTTCCTTCTCATTCGTCCTGGCTCTCCCTCTCTCCCCAGTTTTCGGCTGGCCACCATGAGCGCTACCTCGGTGCTGATTTCAGCGGGTGCCGTCTTGGGAAAAGCCAACTTGGTGCAGCTGTTGGTGATGGCACTGCTGGAGGTGACAGCCTTTGGCGCCATGAGGACCATCAGCAGGCGTTACCTCAGTGTGAGTCACAGTGCTGTGAGGAGGGGGCTTGGGGAAGAGGAGTGTGAGGGTGGACGGAGGCCCCTACCTCCATTTGGTGAGGCCTCTGGGATTTTAAAAAATATAGACAGGCCCAAATGGGCTTACAAAAGTGTGATTTATGCCAAACGTTGGCACACAGTAAACAGATGCTTTTCACTTCAATGATACGATCCTATAGGATTATGCTATTCCCAAGATAACTGTGTTGTGTACAAAGAGTATTAGTTCCCAGGATCACTGGCAGTGGTCACAGCAAGCTGTATGGCAGCATCTTCTTTCAAACCAGTCGGTGTGTGTCCGTGACTACACATGTGATCTCACTGGGACAGATTGTCAAGCCTGAATTTGAAGCCGGCTGTGAAGGGGAGGCCAGTCCGCATGGCTCTCCCAACTCCTTCGCCATCACTTTGACCCTACCCAACTCACCTGTGAGAAAGCTGATGTCCAGAGAGGGGAAAGGACTAAGCATACTCACTCAGCAAGATAGTGGCAGGGCCCATGTGAGAACCCAGAGTCCCAAGGAGGTGTAGGAGAAAGAGCACAAAGATTGCAGTGTGTATCCCATCTCTGCCTTAAACCCCCAAATGACGCTGGGCAATTTAAGCCCTTAGAAAAGTGATTTTCATCCTTTTTTTTTGTAGAGACAGAGTCTCACTTTATCGCCCTCGGTAGAGTGCTGTGGCGTCACACACCTCACAATAACCTCCAACTCCTGGGCTTAGGTGATTCTCTTGCCTCAGCCTCCTGTGTAGCTGGGACCACAGGCGCCTGCCGCAATGCCCAGCTGTTTTTTTTTTTTTTTGGTTGCAGTTTGGCTGGGGCCGGCGCCCTACTCACTGAGACACAGGCACCACCCGAACAGTGATTTTCAAACAGTGTGCTGCAAACACTTTTAAAGATCATTAATTAAATTATATTTTTTTTCGGCTGGGGCTGGGTTTGAACCCACCACCTCTGGTATATGGGGCCGGCGCCCTACTCCTTGAGCCACAGGCGCCACCCCAATTAAATTATTTTTGAAAGAAGTTCAAAGCACAGTAAGTGTATACTTGTTTTTTTACTATTTTTTTAATCAAAATAAGGCAAGTGTGCTGCAGAAGTTTAACTATAGGTTCAAGTGTGCTGTGAGACTAAAAATGTTGAAAACCACGGCTTGAGAGCTTCAGTTTCTTCTTTTTCTTGCCTTGGTAGAATGCCATGGCATCATAGCTCACAGCAACCTCAAATTCTGGGGCTCACGCGATCCTCTTGCCTCAGCCTCCCAAGTAGCTGAGACTATAGGCGGCCACCCCAACGCCCGGCTATTTTTTAGAGACAGGGTCTCGCTCTTGCTCAAACTGGTCTCAAACTCCTGAGCTCAAGCAACCCACCTGCGTAAGCCTCCCAGAGTGCTAGGATTACAGGTGTGAGCCACTACGTGCAGCCCCAGAGCTTCAGGTTCTTCTTCTGTAATATAAGGATAACAGAACTACCAAGTAGGGTTGGGGGAGTAATTGAATAATTACATGAGATGATGCATGTTTACCTCCTGTCCCCCCCCAAAAAGCATGAAGCCTGTTTACTATTCTTCATTATCCCAGAGTAAGGATTTTGGATTTTACTCTGAGAAATACAGGGAGCACTGGGGAGTTTGGGGCCAAGGAGAGCTGATTTGACCTGCATTTTAAGAGAAACATTGGCTGCTGGAGAGGAAAGGGAGGAAGCAGATGGAAACCTAAGAGGTGGCAATGGTGATAATCCAGCCTTGGTGTGGGGCGATAGCTGTAAGGGTGGGAGGAGGCTGGATCCCCGCTGCCTTCTGAGGGAGAATGGACAGGATTTGCTAACTAACTGACTCATGTGGGGTGTGAGAAACAGAGAAGAGTCACAATGACTCCAAGGTTTTGATCTGGAGCAACTGGATGGATGATGATGCCATTTCCTGAGATGGGGAGCCGGGGGGTGGAGTAGATCTGGGAGGGAAAAGCCAGAGTTTGGTGTTCATCATGGTGGGGTTAAGGTGAGGGCTAAAGATGTGTATGAAACATCCCAGTAAAGGCGCTGCATAGGAACGTACAAGTGGGGCCACCCCTTTGGCCCAAGGAGAAGGGCACCAGCCCCATATACTGGAGGTGGCGAGTTCAAACCCAGCCCTGGCCAAAAAGTTGCAAAAAAAAAAGAAACGTAACAAGTGCGAGCCGGGTGCAGTGGCTCACACCTCTGGGCACTCTGGGAGGCCAAGGCAAGTGGATTGCTTGAGTTCAGGAGTTTGAGACCAGCCTGGACTAGAGTGAGACCCCATCTCTACTAAAAATAGGAAAAAATCTTGCTGGACATTGTGGTGAGTGCCTGTAGTCCCCGGCTATTCGGGAGGTTGAGACAGGAGGATCTTGAGCCCAAACATTTGAGGTTGCTGTGAGCTACACCATGGCACTCTACCCAGGTGACCGAGTGAGACTCTGTCTCAAAAAAAAAAAAAAAAAAAAAAAATATGAGTGGCGCCGGTGGCTCAAAGGAGTAGGGCTCTGGCCCCATATGCTGGAGGTGGCGGGTTCAAACCCAGCCCCAGCCAAAAACTGCCAAAAAACAGAAAAGAAAAGAAAAATACAAGTCAGTAGCTTAATGGAAAGGTCATGGCCAAGGATATAAATTTGGGTGTTCATATGGTATAGGTGGTGGATAAGGCCATGAAGCCCAAGTAGATCATGCAGAGATGAGTATGAATAGAGAGGTGGAGTCTGTGGACATAGCTCTAGAGCACCCCACATTTTCAATGGGGACAGAAGACAGAGCCAGCAAAGGAAGCTGAGAACAGTGGCTGGAGAGGTAGGAGGCCCAGGAGAGGGCAGAGTCCTGGGAGGCAGGTAAAGAGAGGGCCTTAAGGTGGGTTCAATGCTGCAAAGAGGTCATGTAGGGTGGGCGCTGAGAGTGAGCCTTGGATTTGACAAGGGGACCTTGACTGAGCGAGATTTTGGAAGAGGGTGACATCCAAAGCCTGAGTTGATTGGTTCCAGAGTGGGGGCGAGGAAGTAGAGAACGTGGGGAGGCAGCTTCTGAGGGTTTTGCTGGGAAGAGGAGCAAAGAAGGGGAGAAGCTGGAGAGCAGAGTGGGGCCCCGGCGTGTTTTGTTTCCTTCAGATAGGTGATGTTTACATGCCAGCCAGAATAATCTAGGTTAGAAAAATAAGAAAAATTAAAACGGATGGCACAGAAGGGAGGTGAATCAGGTCTTTGAGTAGGAAAGAGGCAGTGGGATTTTGTGCCCTGATGGCTTTAGGCAGGTGCAGGGACAGAGCCTTAACAGGAGGGAAGGCAGGGAGTGTGGACAGGCTGGCATATTTGGTGGTGGGGACCATAAGTCCAGTTTCTTACAGGGAAAGAATTCTCTCTTTCTTTCTTTCTTTTTTTTTTTTTGCAGTTTTTGGCCGGGCTGGGTTTGAACGTGCCACCTCCGGCATATGGGGCCAGTGTCCTACTCCGTTGAGCCACAGGCGCCACCCAGAATTCTTTATTTCTCCCCTGCATTTTCTCAAAGAAATGAGGCAGAGGCATCAGCTGTGTGTGAGGTTGAAGAGGAGGAATGGGGTGGAGGGGAAGGAGTGTGATGGGGTCATCTGTGGGAATGGAAGCCAGGGAGAGGACCAGAGAGGGACAGTGGGGCTGCAGCTGGCACGAGGGCCCCTGGACAGATGGCCCATGGAGAGTGAGCCAGGGACCAGGGCTGTGTGAAGCTGCTCTGAGCAGGTGGAAGAAGCAGACTTGGACTTGCCCAGCATGGGGTGCTGCCAAGAATTAGCCCAGAGACCAAGATGGGGCTATTTTAAGGGGGGAGAACGCAACAGTGGGCCATGGGAGCAAAGCCGGTTTTAGAAGGAGTGAGAATGTGACACAAAGGAGAACAAAAATGGGGAGTCTAGAGGTGATGAGCCCTCTGTATGGTCTGTGGCCGGTCGGCAGCCTGGGCTCAAATCTCAGCTCAATCCTGAGTTAATCTGGGCTGCTTAGTTATCCTCCATGTGCCTCAGTTTTCCCATCTGTAGAATAGGGATATAATAGTACTACCTACTTCTTAGGGCTATTGTGAGTGGTGAACAAGTCCAGGAAGTGTGTAGAAACAGTGCCTGGCACAGGGTAGGTGCCGTGGCGGGCTGTTATTTTCATTACCGCCATTGTTATCAGGCTCAGTCGATTGGAATTGTTGAAGTGGGGAGATCTAAGGAAGTGAGCCAGACAGGAGGTGGTGTGTCATAGTTGGGATGCTTGAAACTGAGTTTCTGGAGGCAGTGCAGTGACAGGTCATGACAAGGTTTTAAGGTTTGATTGTGGCTGCGGGTGGCAGAAGTGTCGTAGAGGGAAAGATCTCAAAGTGAGGTCAAGGGCCCAAGAGGGGAGGAACTGGGTGGACCAAGATGATATCTGGGGAGAACGATGGAGAGAAAGGCTGAAGGGCAGGTGCCGACAGCTGCAGTGACCAGGAGTAGCCAGGAGGCAGAAAGATGACCACAGCAAGATGACCACTCTATCCAGAGACTGTGATGGCATCTTCAGGGGATGTTTGGGGAAGAAAAAAGAAAGGTGATCTGTAAGGGAATATTGCAAGTTCTTTTTGTGTATTAATTTTTGGTTCAGTTCATCTGTACATACTACTTTAATTCCTAAATACTTCAGTGTATATTTCCTAAAAACGGGGGCAGTCTCTTACATAAACATTGTTCAGGTAACTAACTTGAGAAATTAACATAGATACAATACGATTACCTACCTTACTCACATTTTATCAATTGTTTCAAAACGTACTGTCTATTAAAAGAAAAAAATTTCTTTTCTTTTAGTGTCTTTTGACACTCCACCAATGCCTGGAACAGTTTCTTCTTCTTTCTTTGTCTTTCACGAGCTTGACGTGTTATAAGCCATTTATTGCATAGAATGTGAGCTTGTCTACTGCTTGAGGTATCCATTTTTGGCAGGAATGCCACAAAAGTGATGTATGTCCTTCCTAGTACATCATATCAGGAGACATGGCGTCCATTTGTCCCATTACTAGGCTTGTTAACTTCGATCACTTGGTTAAGATGGTGTCTGCTAAGATCTTCCACTGTAAAGTTACTAATTTCCCCTTTATAATTAATAAGCATCTAGTGAGGAAATAATTTCCCATAAAAATCCTGCCTCGGGCTGGGCACAATGGCTCATGCCTATAATCCTAATACTCTGGGAAGCTGAGGCTGATGGATTGCTTGAGCATCTCTACTAAAAGTGGAAAAAACAGCTCAGCGCCTGTGGCTCAACAGGCTAAGGCGCCAGCCACGTACACCTGAGCTGGCGGGTTCGAATCCAGCCCAGGCCCGCCAAACAACAATGACGGTTGCAACCAAAAATAGCCGGGCATTGTGGCGGGCGCCTGTAGTTCCAGCTACTTGGGAGGCAGAGGCAGGATACTCGCTTAAGCCCAGGAATTGGAGGTTGCTATGAGCTGTGATGCCACAGCGCTCTATCCAGGGTGACACCTTGAGGCTCCGTCTCAATAAATAAATAAATAAATAAAAGTAGAAAAAACTAGCCCGGCATGGTGGCAGGTGCCTGTAGTCCTAACTACTTGGGAGGCTGAGGCAAGAGGATCTCTTGAGCCCGAGAGTATAAGGCTGCTATGAGCTATGATGCCACAACACCCTACCCAGGGCTCAGCATGAGACTCTGCCAAACAAAAAAAAGGACGGTACCTGTGGCTCAAAGGAGTAGAGCACCGGGTCCATGCGCTGGAGGTGGCGGGTTCAAACCCAGCCCTGGCCAAAAACTGCAAAATTAAAAAAGAAAGAAAAATCCTGCCTCTTCTCCTCAAACTGTCCTCCACTAGTGTTGGCATCCATTGATTCTTGCCTGAACCAATCAGCACTACGATGATTGCCCATGCTGGTTCTCTAATTGTGTCTTTCCTTCTACATCCATGAGTTCACATTCTCCTGTAAGGAAGAGCTTTCACTTCTCCATCCATTTATTTATATCACTGTGGGCTCACGGATTCATGTAGGCACACTTTCATTTTCTGCTTTTTCTCTCTGCTTAAGGTGAGGAATAATTACAACTCTTTGGTTCTCAAGAAAATGTCACTGGAACTTTCTTAGGCAGAATGAGAGGGATTTAGTTTAAGAAACACCCAAGGCAAGAAGTGCAGCCAGACTCAGGAAGGTGCTGGAACTGGGTCTGAGAAGACTTTACGATCCATTTGGCTTCTTGCCTCTCTGTCCATCTAATCTCTCTGCACACCATCTTTCTCATTAGTGAAAAACATGTCCTCTCTGTGCACCCATCCACACATATTCCTGCATTTCTATATCCTAGATCCTGCAGAAAATAATACTTTTCCCTCTCAGTTAGTCTTAATTCTTTGATTCAGGGAGAAGGAATCTGATTAGTCCACTTGGTCATTTATCTACTCTGGTATGACCACTTGTAACTGGCATGGAAAACAGTCCACACAATAAAAACACAGCTGTCAAGAAGAGAGGCGAATTTCATCATTAACCTTTTCTGACTTTGTTATGGCCTTTATAATGATCGTTTTAAAAGACTGTATTAATACAACCCCATCTACTCTCTGCCGCTTCAACTTGCTAGTTTAACTGGTCTGGGGGAAGGCTTAGCACTGATTCTGGGAGTTCACGTCCTCAAAACTTTAGTTCAGCCTGGGTTTGTTCAGTGGGAGGGCTCAGGGAGAACCAGAGCTATTTCAGTGGAGGCAACTCAAGAAATGAGTGTTCCGAGCCCGTAATCCCCGGGTGTGGTTTCCAGAGTCCTGGAAGGCGAAGAGATGAACAGCGCACGCCCTCTTTTCAGTTCTTACAAGGGAATTTTGTGGCTTTCATCTTTACATATGACTGAGGACTCTTTACCATCACTCATTCATTTCACTAATATTTATTTGGCACCTATCAAGTACCGCACGCTCCTGTGGCAGTGGACAAATACAACTCCCATGGAATTCCTATTTCAGAAGGGAAGAATGCCAATAAACAACAAAATAGGCAAAAAACATACATATGTAGAACATGTTAGATAGAGATATGTACCATAGAGAGAAAGTAAAATGGAGAAAGGAGGAGAAAGGAGACACGAAGGCTCGGGAAGGGTGGTAAAATGTTAGACAGGGTGTCCAGGGAAGCTGGCAGTAAGTGAGTGATTTTTGAGCAGAGATTAAAGGAAGCAAGTGTGCAAGTCTCAGGGGTATCTGAGAGCAGTGGCAGATCAGCGGCAGGGCAGTGGGAGGGGGTCTGCATCCACCAAGATGAGTGTTTTATCATTAGTGCTCTTAAAAATTGTTGCTGCATGGTGCTAATTAAAAAGAAGACAGACGTGGCCGGGCGCCGGGGCTCACATCTGTAATCTTAGCACTCTGGGAGGCCGAGGTGGGAGGATCCCTTGAGCTTAGAAGTTCGAGAACAGTCTGAGAAAGAGCGAGACCCCCATCTCTACTAAAAATAGAAAAACTAGCTGGGTGACCTGGCAGGTGCCTGTAGTCCCAGCTACTGGCGAGGCTGAGACAAGAGGATAGCTTGAGCCCAAGAGTTTGAGGTTGCTGTGAGCTATGACGCCACAGCACTCTAACCAGGGTGCTGGAGCGAGACTGTGTCTCACAAAAAAGAAAGAAAAAGAAAAAAAAGAAGACAAATGATTACCTGGCTGTATAATTGTTTGAAATCCTCTACAGATAATACGTCCTCTTATTGCTTGCACCCAGGGTGGACTACCCTCTCCACCCTGCCCTCCTTGTGCCCTTGCTGGTGGTGGTGGTGGTGGGTAAGAGCATTCCAGGCAGGTGAATGCCCATAGGTGGGAACACCTGGTGAGAGGAATGGACCAGGAGGAGAACAGTCCCCGAGGGTCCCGTAGGTCATAGCAAGCATGCAGACTTTGAGTGATATGGGAGCTGCTGGAGGACTCTGAGAAGAGCAATGACATGGTCTGACTTACATTTTCACAGGGTCACTCTGCTTCGTGGAGAATAGTCAGTAGGAAGACAAGTGGAAACAGGGAGCCTAGGTAGGTTATTGCCGTAATTTGGGGTAGCAGCGACGGTGGCTTAAATCAAGGTGGAATCAGTGGAGAGAGGTGGTAAAAATTCTCCAATTCTGGATATTTTTGGAAGGCACATCTGACAGCATTTACCAGTAGCCCACTAAATAAGTTATTAAGGATTATCAAATTTCGTGTTCATGAAGCAAAATTAGCACATGTCTAGCATTTACTAAAGGCTTTAGTTCGATATTATAAAAAGTCTAGTGGCTTCATGTTACAAGTTTATATCACCCATCATGCCACCCAGAGCTGAAATTCTGCTGATGAGTAGGAAGCAGTGTGTGTGGAAGGTTCCTGTGGCTTTTTGCCCCGTCTAAGTGGATCTCTGCTAGAAGCATTTAGGAGCTACTCATCAAGGCCAGCCAGTGGCTTCCCTGGGATAAATACACGGCGACTCAAGGGCTCCTCTGAAGGAAAAAGGCTGAATAAGTTGGCTGGGTAAGGTCTGAACACCAGTCTCATGCGTTTAAGTCATACCTCCCACATGAAGCTTCAAACTTTCTCTAAGAAACATCAGAGTTTGCCGGTGGGTAGAGGATGCCACTCACTGCTTCTGCTGGGTTTTGTTGCAGATGGATAACCATTCAAACATGATGCACATCTACATGTTTGCAGCCTACTTTGGGCTGACTGTGGCCTACTGCCTCTCAAGGCCTCTGCCCAAGGGAACAGAAGAAAAAAATCGGACAGCAACGAGCCCCAGTTTGTTTGCCATGCTGGGTAAGGACAAGGTGGGTGGGCGGGCTAAGCAGAAAGGTTCAAAAGGTTTAGCTGAGAAATCCCTCTCTTTACTCAATTTAATTCAAGTTGGGGGAGGCGGGAAGGGGGAGGAGAGATGGGGAGAAGGGAGGAGGGCAGGGGATTGGTGTGCCCCACCTAGTGGGCACAATGTGAGGGTATATGGCAAACTTCCGGGGTGCAGGACACAACTACAACAGGGACCTTACCTAACAAACACAAGCATTGTAACTTAATCATTCGTACTCTCACATTAATCGGAAATTTAAAAAAAAAAAAAAGGAAAAAAGAAAAAGAAAAAAGAAATCTCTCTCCTGTACCAACTTTCCCTGGGTGTCATCATTATGACTCATTTCTTCTAGTAGTGTTTGTTAAATTCATACCTTTGAATTAAGCATTCCCTTCAAGGGAACTCTCTTCGTTAATATCTGATGGAGAGGAAAGACTTGTGATGCTTGAGTTTAAATAAGTTTATTTAATCTCTTTGTTTTCAACTGAAAGGAGGGAATTGGATAAGTGAAGAAATAGGGCTTGGGGATAGAAAAAGGTGTGAGGGTGGGAACAGTAACAATTTACCATTTTGAAAAGCTGCAGTGAAAATGATGAACTTAGACCACGGGGAGAGGCTTAGAGGAAATCAGGCAGTGAGCCCGATTTTGAGCTTTTTGAGCCTCAACTGCCTCATCTGCACAAAGGGATTTAAGCAATAATGCATGTAAAGTCTTCATGAGGCTTTAAGTTCTGGGTAAACATTAGCTGCTATTATTTGTTTTGTTTTTAGAAACAGGACTCACTCTGTTGCCAGGGCTGGAGTTCAGTGGTGTGATCATAGCTCAATGCAGCCTTGAACTCCTGGGCTCAAGTGACGTTCCTGCTTCAGTCTCCCAAGTAGCTAAAACTACACTAAGTGGGCTTGGTGCCTTTAGCATAGTGGTTACGGCGCCGGCCACAAACACCAAGGGTGGCAGGTTCGAACTCGGCCTGAGCCAGCTAAACGACAACAGCTGCAACAAACAATAGCTGGGTGTTGATGGCGGGCGCCTGTAGTCCCAGCTACTTGGGAGGCTGAGCAAGATAATTGATTCAGCCCAGGAGTTGGAGGTTGCTGTGAGCTGTGACGTTACAGCACTCTACTGAGAGCAACATGGTGAGACCCTGTCTCAAAAAAAAACAAAAAACAAAAAAAACTACACTAAGTAGCTGACACATACACTTGGCTAATTTTTTTAAAGGAATGTCAGGCTATGGGGCCTAATTAAAGCAGCACATTATTATTTTTTTAAATAAACATTTTGGGCAGCGCCTGAGGCTCATTGAGTAGGGCACCGGCCCCATATACTGAGGGTGGTGGGTTCAAACCCGGCCCCAGCCGAACTGCAAAAAAATAAAAATAAAAAATAAACATTTGGGCCAGCTGCGGTGGCTCACGCCTGTAATCCTAACACTCTGGGAGGCCAAAGCGGGTAGATAGCTTGAGCTTATGAGTTCAAGACCAGCCTCAGCAAAAGCGAGACCCCAGCTCTACTAATAATAGAAAAACTAAGGCAGGAAGATTGCTTGAGCCCAAGAATTGGAGGTTGCTGTTAGCTATGATGCCGTGGGACTCTACCCAGGGTGACAGCTTGAGACCCCATCTCAAAAAAATCAGCAACGAAAAACTGGCTATTACAAACTGTGTTCAGGGGGTCTGGAGTTTGTGGATGTCAGTTCTGTGGTGTTTCTTTGACTGTAAAATATATTAGCCGGTCCTTGCCAACCTGAGAATTTGGAAAGGAGACATGATTTGCCCACATATGCGTAGCTGCGATTATAGCTCAGTGGTTCTCAATCTTCCTGATGCCGCGAAGTATTTTCATTGTTACAAAGGGGGTCGCAACCCACAGGTTGAGAACCACTGCTATAGCTAGAAAGTGACAATGGAGACTTGCTAACTCTAGGATTCTCCTCATCTGAAGCCGTTGGAGGCTCAGGCCTTTAAAGCGGGAGTGCGGCTCTGACGATGACCCTCTCTGGCCCCCAGGTACCCTCTTCTTGTGGACCTTCTGGCCGAATTTCAATTCTGCTCTGCTGGACGATCCAAATGACATAAAGAATGCTGTCTTCAACACCTACTATGCCCTAGCGGTCAGCACAGTGACAGCTACCTCAGTGTCGGCCTGGACTCACCCCCAAGGAAAGATCAACATGGTAAGGAGGGCGCTGCCCCTTCCCTCCCCCCACAGAGCTTGGTTCCTCTGGGCCTAACACTTGTACTCATGCTCTTCCCCACTCAAAACCTCCTTCTTCAAAGCACTCAAGGAGCATCATTACTAAGCGCGAGAGTGGGTGCTGAGTACTGCACTTTCCAGTGGATTCCCTAAATGCTTCCCAACCAGGATAACTGCACCCGGAGCCTGAGAGGCAGGAGTAGAGTTAGCCCACTGATGAAGGTCACACAAACTTAACCCCAACAGAAGGGAGGGGATGGTTTCAGGATCTGTGAGGCAGGGAGGATGTCACCCACTCGCCTTGCTCTCAGGGTGTGGAGTAACTTTCAGCAAGATGGTGCCCTCTCTGGGACTCACTTCATTCTCCCATGAGCTATTTCTTTGCAGACTCATGTCCACAATGCGGTGCTGGCCGGAGGTGTGGCTGTGGGTGCTTCGTGTCACCTGATCTCTTTTCCTTGGCTCGCTATGGTGCTGGGCCTTGTGGCTGGGCTGATCTCCACTGGGGGAGCGAAATGCCTGCCGGTAAGAAACTGGACAATGAATACCTTCTGCCTGGACTAAGACCAGCAGGACCCTGGGGCCTTGGAAGGCCGTTAAGCAATACCATGGGCTGTACCAGGCAGGTGTTGGAGCTTTCTGATGTTAGCTTCAAAGCCCGGGTAGGGGACTCTGGGGCATTTGTTAGAATGCAGGGAGCAAGTAACAGAACCCACTCAAGTTTGCTCAGACAGAAGGGGGAATTTGTTATAAGGCTACAGGAGTGTCACAGAAGCCAAGGACAGGGGTGCTGCTGGCAACCCAGGGAGGGCTGGTACTAGGGACTGGAGTATTGGGGGGAGCCCAAGACATCCCCGTTTTACTTCTTTTTTTTTTTTTTTTGGAGACAGAGTCTCACTTTGTTGCCCTTGGTAGAGTGCCGTGGCTTCACAGCTCACAGCAACCTCAAACTCTTGGGCTCAGCCTCCCAAGTAGCTGGGACTACAGGTGCCCGTCGCAATGCCTGGCTATTTTTGTTACAGTTTGGCTGGGGTCTGGTTTGAACCCTCCACCCTCAGTATATGGGGCTAGCGCCCTACTCACTGAGCCACAGGCGCCGCCTGCCCCACTTTACTTCTTTCCCTGCTTTTCCTGAACATCTGCTTTATTCTCACTCTGTAGGGGCTGCTTCCTCCCCTCCACCTGGTGGAATGTAGTTTTTTGCGTCAAGAAAGCAGTCAAGTGGAATCTCGTGGCCTCAATTGCAAATTTTATAGAGAAGGGGTCCTTTGGTTTAACTTGGATAATGTGTCATCCTCAGTGTGGTGGGGTGTGCTGCCGAGTAGTACAGGGCACGTCACACGACCTGGCTGCGGCCGTGAACCATGTGGTGGAGGTGAGAAGAACAGCACCCAGGAGAGGGAGGGCCCCTGATGACTCAGGCCATGTCCACTTCTGGTTGTTTAATTCTTCTTTTAAGTGAATGGATCTTTCTTTCTTTAATACTCAACGAGAATCAATCATCCCAAAATACTCCATTAGAGCCAGTTGGTTATAATATACTTCAAAAAGAAAGATTTAGGGATTTTAAATCCAGCCGGTCTCGTTGGATTTAAAGACTCGATGGGGGGGAAAGGAGTAGACTTTTGAAAGCTGAATTTGGATGATTAGTTGCTATTCAGGGAGTCAGTTTCAACCTAAAATTAGGAAGAATTTACCAGCAGTTGGATTTGATCAAAGATAGGGTGGTCTGATTTTCATCTTTTCAGTAGAAACAAATGTCTTTTCTCTTCTCTGGCTTTTTTTTTTTTTTCTGAGACAGAGTTTAAGCTATTGCCTTGAGTAGAGTGCTGTTACATCACAGTTCACAGCAACCTCTAACTCTCGGGCTTAAGCGATTGACTGACTTAGTCTCTGTTAAGTAGCTGGGACTACAGGCACCCACTGCAACGCACGGCTGGCTATTTTTTTTTTTTTTTTTTTTGAGACAGAGCCTCAAGCTGTCACCCTTCAGCTCACAGCAACCTCCAATTCCTGGGCTCAAGGGAGTCTCTTGCCTCTGCCTCCCAAGTAGCTGGGACTACAGGTGCTCGCCACAACGCCTGGCCATTTTTTTTTTGGTTGCAGCCGTCATTGTTGTTTGGCGGGCCCAGGCTGGATTCGAACCCGTCAGCTTAGGTGTATGTGGCTGGCGCCTTAGCCCATTGAGCCACAGGCGCCGAGCCTATTTTTTTTTTTTTTTAATTGCAGTTTGGCTGGGTTCTAACCGCCACCACCACCTACTCACTGACCCACAGGCGTCACCCAGGGCGATGGGGGATAGGGATTCTAAGGAGGGAACTAGCCTGATCTAATTTGCATTTGTAACCCAATCTGTTGGCTCTTGGCTGTCTGGGAAGCTAAGCGAGCAGGTAGAAGGAGCCCTGATGGGAATCTGGAGGTGTGGTCAGATGCTTTTTTTCTGAACAGCCATGCTGCCTTTGGGACTGCACTTAAATTTGAGGTAAACCCACTGATCTCAGTTGCCCCCCAGGGGACATTTGACAATGTCTGGAGACATCCTTGGTTGACCCCCTGGGTACAGGGGTGCTACTGTCACTAGTGGTTAGAGGTCCAGGAAGCTGTTAAACATCCTGCAATGTACAGGACAGCCCCCGCAACAAAGTTACTACTAGACCCTTCCTACTCCCAGGGTGGTCTACAGAGCAGCAGCATTGGCACCATCTGGGGACCTCATTAAGAATGCAGTCTCAGGCCCCATACTGCACCTACAAAATCCAACTCTTCTATTTCTTTTTTCTTTTTCTTTTTTTTTTTTTGAGACAGAGTCTCACGATGTCGTCTTCAGTAGAGTGCTGTAGCGTCACAGCTCACAGCAACCTCAAACTCTTGGGCTTAAGAGATTCTCTTGCCTCAGCCTCCCAAAGGCACCTGCCACAATGCCTGGCTATTTTTTGGTTGTTGTTGTCATTGTTGTTTGGCAGGCCTGGGCTGGATTCAAACCCGCCAGCTCCGGTGCATGTGGCTGGCACCCTAGCCGCTGAGCTACAGGTGCGGAGCCTGAGAAGCACTTCTTCAGGCACCTCTCAATGTGCATTCCCCTTTGGTGGCCGTAGATGCCAAGAGTGGGTAGGGAATAGGGTCTCACCTGCAAATCTGCTTATAATGATGTTTGTCCCCAGATGTGTTTTAACCGAGTGCTGGGGATTCACGATACCTGTGGCGTGCACTACACCTTCGGCTTGCCAGGTCTGCTTGGAGGAATAATCTCTATTGTGCTGTTGAAGCTTCAGATCGACTGGACCAACAATTCCATGTGGGTCACTTGGCTTACCCCCTAAACACCTCTGCCCGACTCAGGAAACATGCCCAGTGCCCTTAGCCGGAGTTCGTACAAGCATTTAGAGCCAGGCACTCAGGAGGCTTCAGCAAATATCTCTTGGCTGTTTTATTCAGAAATTCTGCCCAGCCCCTAACTTATATGAAGTCATCACCTCTCCAAGCCACCTCTTCTTTCCAAAAGAGGCAGCCTAGGCGCAGGGCAAAGGCACACAGTCCTGAGATCCCACAAATGCACACGGAACAGATCACTCAAGCCCAAGCCAGTGAACTTATAGCTTAGGCCGTGGTGATGATGACCTTGTACTCTGGAGTAGACTGGTCTTGAAGCACTCCCACTGCCCATTAACAGGCCATGCTGCCTAACCTTTCTTAGCCATCATCACACATGGCAAATGAAGGTGACAATAGTACCTCCTCTCATGGGGTGATTGGGAAGATACTTGCGTAAATGCAGGAAAATGCTAAGCATAGCCCATCCCTGAGGCCAGGGAGGGCAGGGGCTTGGCCAAAGTCTCACTGGGAGGGGGGAATAAGGCCTCTGGACCAGAGTTAGGTCCTATGTCCCCCCCACAATGATCAGTGGTGATCAGTTGGACATACCAGAGCCCTAGCCATTACCTCCTGGAGGTTGTATATTTGGAACATGGCTTACATAAAAGGGAAGAGTGAATTTGGCATGATACAGGGATAGATGAACTGAGATCGTAATAATAATATTATGATAATCATCACTCCTATTTATTGACTGCCTTCTAAGTGTTGGGCATTGTGCTAAAAAACATTATATGTACCATCTCATTTCATCCTCGTACTCACCCCTGAGGTATTACCAGACTCTAAGAAGTGGTATTTAGGGGAAGTTATCTGCCCAAGGTCATTTGGCTGGAACTTGGCTGTAACAATAGCTGAAGTGGGTGATGAGGAGCTGATTGTTTGGAAGCATCTCAGAGAAATCATGGAAGGGCTGGTGTCTCTTCCACTTCTTGGGCCCTTTATAACTCTAATGACAGAGATGACCACAGCCTCAAATTGTAGGAATCACATGTCAGTGGGTAAGAATTCCTTCCTTGAGCAGCTTGGGGTGAGGAGGATTCCACTGGGGGCTGGGGAGGGGATGATTTATCCACTACGGATTTGTTACCAGCTGCTGATGTGAACACCTCAGTTCTTGTCTTCTTGTGATCCAAGAATGGAAAGCAAGAGACGGTTTTAAAGTAGGACGCAGTAAAGTTTATTAAAGCAAAAGTTCACTCTTAAAGGGATTAAGAGTGGGTGTTCGTCCCAGCAGATAGTGACACTGGAGTTTCTGTGTCACCCCTTTTTCTCTTGCCTGACCTCTCTAACCTTCATAACAGTATCTCTTCTTTCTATTCTTGACCAGAGGGGTGTTATCTCCTTCCCTATGTCAAGTAAGGGGAGTGGGGAGCTTTTTACCTTATATGGTCAAGCCTGGATGTTTTGTGTTGTGGTGTCCGAAGCCCCCTGGGATGGGAGAGCAAACTATAATGTATTTTATGATACTTGCAGCTACTCTTACCTTGTTATTGTTACAATATGTTCTTTTTTTTTTTTTTTTGCAGTTTTTAGCTGGGGCTGGGTTTGAACCCGCCACCTCCAGCATATGGGGCCAGCGCCCTACTCCTTTGAGCCATAGGTGCCGCCCCCTACAATATGTTCTTTTACTCAGCCTGCCATGTGTTTACCTTGTTTGCTTTCCTATTTTCTCCCTTCACATCTCACCCTTCTTGCACTACTAGTTTTGTGACATTTGTGAGGACCCTTATCTTGCAGTGTGTTTTTTATTCAGTGTGGGGCCCATTTGGTGCTTTTTTTGCTCATGTCTCACTTTCCTACCTCTGCCAACAGGTTCCAACATGTGTCTGCCACTGTTTTAAGAGCGGGTCAGGGCAGTGCCTGTGGCTCAAAGGAATGGACGCCAGCCCCATATACCAGAGGTTGTGGGTTCAAACCCAGCCCTGTCCAAAAACTGCAAAAAAAAAGGACAAGGGTTGGGCAGTGCCTATGGCTCAAAGGAGTAGGGCACCCGCCCCACATGCCTGAGGTCGTGGGTTCAAACCCAGCCCTGGACAAAAAAAAAAAAAGTAGGCTCAGCGCCTGTGGCTCAGCAGGCTAAGGTGCCAGCCACATACACCTGAGCTGGTGGGTTTGAATCCAGCCCAGGCCTGCCAAACAACAATGACAGCTGCAACCAAAACATGGCCGGGCGGGCGTTGTAGCAGGCGCCTGTAGTCCCAGCTACTTGGGAGGCGAAGGCAAGAGACTCGCGTGAGCCCAGGAATTGGAGGTTGCTGTGAGCTGTGATGTCGCTGCACTCTATCCAGGGTGACAGCTTGAGACTCTGTCTCAAAAAAAAAAAGAGCAGGGCAACTCCGGACCAGTCCTTTCCTGACCCTGGGCCTCATAGTCCCCTCTGTAAAATGAGGAGTTGATCTAGCTGGTTCCCAAACTCAGATGCCTGTAGGGACCAGGCGTCAGTTGCTCTTTAGCTCCAGGCCACCATCACTGTGCCAGGCACAGTGTCACCAGATGTAATGACTTTTCTAGAGAAACTAGAAATCCAGAGTTTTGCAAGTACTCTCCCAAGTACTGGTGAAAAATTCAAAAAGTATTAGTAATATTGTATGGGCCAAGACGGTGCCTGTGGCTCAGTGAGTAGGGCACGGGCTCCATATACCGAGGGTGATGGGTTCAAACCTGGCCCCCGCCAAACTGCAACAAAAGAGGCAAGAGAATTGCCTAAGCCTAAGAGCTGGAGGTTGCTGTGAGCTGTGATGCCACAGCACTCTACCAAGGGCGAAAAAATGAGACTGTCTCTAAAAAAAATATTGTATGGGCCAAATTCTACCCGTGGGCTGCCATCCTGTAACCTATGCCCCACCCCCCTTCTAGGTCCCTGGTTCTGTGGCTCTGTGGTTCTCAGCAGCACCTGTGTCTCCTATTCCTATCCCAGAGCTACTCAATTGGAAATCTGGGGGTGGGGCCCAGTAATCTGTTTTACCAGGCCCTCCAGATGATCGTCAAGTCCATTTTGAGAACTGCTGGCACTGGCTTGTGGCAAAAAAAAAAAAAAAAAGAAAGTCAATCAGTAGTGTGCTGTTAAATGATTAACAACCAGCTGTCCAGGAAAACAAAGCCTTGATTTGTAGTATTTGCTAACTTCCATGGTACGACTTTGGCCCTGTGATAAATGAATGTCAGATAGACAAATACAGAATCTATGAAAAGACAGAACAAGAGTTCCATTCTATGGGAATATAGCAAAATTTTTATATCCATGATTAATGAATATTTGGTAATTTCCAGTTGGGAATATTATGAATATTCTTGTATTGCTTCTATGATCATTCTAGCACTTTTTTTGGCGGAGGGGGGCGGGGGACATACAATGTACTTCTGTTGATTCTATGCCTAGAAGTGGAATTGTTGTAACCTACAGCATATGTGTGGTCAGCTTTAGTGGACCATGTCATGCACCTTAACAGTATTTTGTGCTAATCTATACACCAGTAGTGTTCAAGACTCTCCTTACTCCGTACAGTCTCCAGCACTTGGTGTTTTCCTTTATTTTGATGAGCCACTTAGCCATCAAATGTATTGTTTTAATTTTGATTTCCCCAATGACTAATTAAATGGAACACTTTTCATATGCTTCTTGGACATCTGCAAGTCTTCTCTTATGAAATGTCTATTCAAGTTCTTTTGCCCATTTTCTATTATGATGGTCTTTTTCTTATGGATTTGTAGAAATTCTTCATATGTTCTGGATATGGGTCCTTTGTCAGATATATATAGTGTAAATACTGTATCTTCTCCCATTTGGTAGATTATCTTGTATTTTTTTAAAAGATGTATTTTGGTAAAAAGAAGTCCTTAATTTTATTTTATTTTTTGAGACAGAGCCTCAAGCTGTCACCCTGGATAGAGTGCTGTGACATCACAGCATCACAGCTCACAGCAACCTCCAACTCCTGGGCTCAAGTGAGTCTCCCGCCTCCGCCTCCCAAGTAGCTGGGACTACAGGCACCTGCCACAACGTCCGGCCATTTTTTTGGTTGTAGCCGTCATTGTTGTTTGGCGGGCCCAGGCTGGATTCAAACCCACCAGCTCAGGTGTACATGGCTGGCACCTTAGCCAGTTGAGCCACAGGCACCGAGCCGATTTTATTTTATTTTTAAATTTAATTTAATTAATTTTTTTTTCTGAAACAGAATCTTACTCTGTTGCCTAGGCTACAGTGCCATCGCATCAGCCTATTTCACAGCAACCTCAAACTCCCAGACTCAAGTGATACTTCTGCCTCAGCCTCCTGAGTAGCTGGGACTACAGGCACCTGCCACAATCCTGAGCTAATACAGACAAGGTCTCATTCTTCTCAGGCTGGTCTCGAACTCTTGAGCTCAAGCAATCCTCCCACCTCAGCTTCCCATAAGATTGCAGGCATGAACCACTGTGCCCAACTAAATAATTTTAATATAGTTCAATATTATCATTGTTCCCTTTTATTTAGTTTTCTTCTGTCTTGTTCAGGAATTTTGGTAAGGTCATGCAGATGTCACCCTGTGCTTTCTTCTAAAAATCACCTATAATTAGATCAATGAGTTGAGCAATTAGCTCAATTTTTCATTCATTCAACAAACATTTCCCTGAGCTTCCTATAACCTGAGTTGTGTTTGACACTATGGAGCCCCTCCTGGGATCTGAGATTAAGATAAACCAAAGGGGCAGAGCGTGGTGGTTCATGCTTGTAATCCTAGCACTCTGAGAGGCCGAGGTGGGTAGATTGCCTGAACTCACGAGTTCCATCCAGACCAGGCTGAGCAAAAGCAAGACCCCGTCTCTAAAAATAACCAGGAGTTCTGGTGGGCACCTGTAGTCCCACCTACTCTGGAGGCTGAGGAAAGAGAATTACTTGAGCCCAAGAGCTTGAGGTTGCTGTGAGGTACGATACCACAGCACTCTACCCAGGGCGACAAAGTGAAAAACTCTGTCTCTCAAAATAATAATAATAAGAAGAAGCCACCTTTCCCTACCCACCACCACATGTCTGCATGTCTGCATGGCTTTGGGGGGAAATGACAAGGAATGTACCAGCCAGGGAAATATTCTCCTCATGGCAGCGGCACTACGGGCACCAAAAGTTCTTTTTGGCTTAGATGACTTTTGCAGGCTGATGCCAAGTGACCACCTCTTCTTTGTCATTTCCAGGACTGGGAACCAGGTGCCCATCACCTTCCAGGCACTTGGCATGGTCTGGTGTCTGGCATCTAGTCTGGTGTTTGGTCTCCTGACAGGTCAGTGTGAAATCACCCTTCTTCCACCATTTCAAAAGACACAGCACCCAGGTACAGGGAGTACCCCGTCTTATGGGTGGGTGTGTATGTGCCCACCCTTCCCAGTGAACCCACCCCCCTCAGCTCCAGCCCAATGATGCAAAGAGCTCAAACCTTAATTTATTATTTTTTAATATGTTCTATGTTTTTATTAATTTTGGTAATTGGAAAGTGTAACTTTTTTATTATTTGGGATTCATGGAGGGTAGAGTACCAATAATTAGGTTACATTGATTGCATTTGTTAGGTAAAGTCCCTATTATAATTGTGTTCCACTCCCAAGAGCTGTGCCATATGCCATAACCCCCCATCCTCCTCCCTCCCACCCTCTCCCCACTCCCTCATACCCCTACCCCCCACTTTGTATTAGCTCATCTACTGCCTTCATATTAGAATTGAATACACTGGATTCTTGCTTCTCCATCCTTCTGATGCTTAGAAGAATGCATTCCAACTCAGTTGAAAAGAATTGTAGACTCACATAACTTCAAAACTGGAAAGGCTTTTAGAAGTCACTTGCTTATTTTTCTTTCTTTCTTTTTTTTTTTTTTGCAGTTTTTTGGCAGGGGCTGGGTTTGAACCCACCATCTCCAGCATATGGGGCTGGCACCCTACTCCTTTGAGCCACAGGCGCCACCCAAGGTCACTTGTTGTTGATGTGGACTCTGTGGCCAGGCAAGGGACTTCTCTGAGGTTATAAGTAAGGTGAATGGCAACGTTGCAGCCTCTTAAACCCAGGGCTGGTGATCACACTCAATTTGGTACAGAAAGCCCAAGAAACCCTTATACCCAAAGCCTATCTTTTATTCTCTGAGGATACCCATCATAGTATTTTGTAAAACAAATATTATTCAACATCTACTATGAAATTGGCACTGAGGACATAGCAGTGAACAAAACAAATTCCCTGGTCTAATGGGACTGACATTTCAGTGCGGGAGGCTATTGACCATAACTGGACATATAAACGTATATACTATGTTGGATGGTGACATGTGCTATGAAGACAAAGCAGGGCAGGGGAACAGTCGGTGTGGGGAAGGGTGTTCCTTTAGAGCAGCGGTTCTCAACCTGTGGGTTGCAACCCCTTTTTAAAAATCAAAATACGGCTCGGCGCCTGTGGCTCAGCGGGCTAAGGCGCCAGCCACGTACACCTAAGCTGGCGGGTTCGAATCCAGCCTGGCCCGCCAAACAACAATGATGGCTGCAACCAAAAAATGGCCGGGCATTGTGGCGGGTGCCTGTAG